>JAULBR010114485.1:0-19632 GCA_032355825.1 Melanodrymia aurantiaca
ACGGAAAATAGCCCATAAAAATGTTTTGCGCTGTGGAGGATCGATCTCTCGACCCATCCCGCCACAGGCGGACATTCCACCTCTGAGCTACGTCCCGCTCCCTTAATGCGTGGTATTCGTACGACATGTAACAAGCAATCTTACGTAATGTTGATGTTTGGAATCCTAATTATAATAAATTTATAGTTATTTTATATAGTGCGTTTCTGCATCCAAAATGGTTATAATAGCCAAAGATGATCCTTGGACATTTGTTTACAATAAAGTGGCACGAGACCATGTTTTGTTTCGTAAAAGTACACATTAAGCTATTATAACCATCTTTATGACCAGAAATGCATTGCATATATGCATAATTATACAGTGTATTGATATTTTAAGCTGTATGATGTGAATGTCAATTTTAATAATAAAAAAAGTGCTCTCCATGATCCAGGCGTACATGTATGTTACAACTAGAATTAGATGCGCAAGCACGATGGCATTGGTCCTTAAAGTTTGCATTGTGTCTTTAACCCAGTCTGTCTTTGAAACTTCGAAACTGTATTTAACTTCACCCAGGCCGTCACACGTCAATATATAGGGGGGTTTGACAATAATTATGAATATGTACAATTGTTGGCGAACAATTTTCAATTTCCTACATCTATTTAAAGCACTTTTTATATGGTTTGCCAATAACAACGGTCTGAATCCAGTACCAAGGTTGTACCCCTGGCGAATGATAGCCCTACTGTTACCTATATAGTCCTCGTCACAACATTTGTAGCATGTTTTTTGTAAATAACTTTAGTTTCGTTTAACATAGAGAGAGAAAAAGGTAAAAAAAAAGTTTAATTAAAATAAAGTCCTATTTTTGTGTCCAAATTATAGAACGTTAGGTTAACAAATAAAAATATTTTAATGCAAATACATACATACAAAAAATCGTCAGAAAAATCCATCGTCGACCATTGAAAATAGCAGATTTGTCTGACGATCTTTTGTATGTATTTGCATTAAAATATTTGTATTTGTTAACCTAAAGTTATATAATTTGGACACAAAAATAGGACTATTTTTTTAATTTAAAAAAATGTTTACCTTTTTTCTCTACGTTAAACGAAACTAAAGTTATCTACGAAAAACATACCGGTACTACAAATGTTCAGACATGAAGTATAGGATGCAAAGGCTAACCACTGCAACACCTATGCATTCAGTATAGGTAGGAATATTTATCTAAATTATTTTATTCCGTTAAAATTGTTTTCGATAAAATAATTGATTTATTTTTTCCCCTTAATTTTTTTATGGCTTGTGTCATAAAAATTAAAGGGGTTCGGGAAACCGGAAAGAAACACACATATTTGTTTAAGTCTAAATGACAAGACTTACGCATCCAGTACGCCGACATATTGCAGTATCGCGGGTCGTCTGATCCTACGTGTGATCCGGGATTAATCTCAGACTTGATGAACGACGTCTCCTTCTGATTGGTCGAACCTTCGCTGGAAAACGAACTTCTCGACCAAACTTTCTTGCCAGCCTTGATCTTCCTGTAACAGACAATAATAGGATTGGATTGGACTAAATATTTATGTGCCTATGTTCAATTAATGCTTAAGCACAAGATAGTAATATTATCACTGCAGTATATACAACTGTTTTGTGTTGAGAACATGATTAGTTTGATTGGCTGCTTGTTAATTGTTATGATGTTTTTTTCTCAACACTTTTAGGAATAATTTGAGAAAGAAATTAATAAGATGCATCACTGCAAAGACATGTAATATAGAAGCTTAGTAAGATCGTACATAGAGGATATTAAATGAGCTTTAGCGAGTGATTAGTCAGACTATAACATAACTTATTTCATGAAGGACTAAAACTTCATAATACATCGTAGCGAGTTTAATATTTTATTTATTACTCCAGATATTTTATGGTGGCAAACTTTTCTAAAAATATTTCATGTCAATGTTACATGGAAACTAAAGACGATGAAAGTTTTTCTCTATATGCAGGTCATCATGTAATTTGTGACGTCACATGTTAGTAACGTTCCTGTCAGTGGCTGGGATGGTTTTAACAACCCAATCAAATAACACGCTATACCAATGTTTGATCATTTTTCAGTGATAAACTATATTTATTTTACCTGGTTAGAGTGCCCACTGGGGTAACAAATGTTTATACTAGAGGACAGAAAAGTAATCTTCACAATAATATGACGTAAACACAACTGGTGAAATGCTATATCATTCCTGTTTATTGTAGAATGGCTCAGTTAATACAAACCTTTCTCTCGTTCGATGAATTCTTGAATTATATCTTTCAGTTTGACCGATGGTCGATTCTTTACTCTTTGTCTTTTTGTCAGTGGAAACGTCATCATCAGAGTACAGAATATCATTCAGATTATCATCATTTCTAAATAAACAATACAGTGAGTGTCATTATTTGTGTACAGCAGATTATTTGTAAATAAACAACATCACCAGTCACATAACACGACAAGGATTAGAACTGCAACAATAGCTCGATAAAAGTTTTATAACGAACCTAGGACTGATGTTTGGAAGTTCCCGGGGTTGGAGCCGGCTAGACGTAGCGCCAGCTGGGACTGAAGGTGTTTTTGTGATCGTCTTCTTCCCAGTAAACTTCTTCTCCTTCATAGGAACGGGGTTATTCTTCGACCATTCGTCGTCCGACGAAAACAGATCTTTGTCGTTCTCAACAGATGATTTGGAAGACGTTTTATTGCTGTCAACAAGAAATAAGGCTTTCGTAATCACAGTACGATCTCAATAATTTATATTAAAGTCTGGAATACAAGTTTTTAAAATCATTTTTATGATTCAAATGCATCAGTGAAATTTTTATATTTGAAAAAAAAAACCCCAGATTTTGCAGTCACTGGATTGTAGGTGTGTTGATTAGAAGTCGGTGTTATTGAAAAATGTCCTCTTACTTGTAATAATGTATCTACAGTAATATTCTATAACCTCTCACCTACTAGGTTTACGTATCCCATTTCTTATAATCAGGAATCTACATTAATATCTATGACCTTTAACACAGTAGGTTTACGTGTTCCCTTGCTATAACCAAGTACCGTATTTATGGTAATAAAGATCTATGATCTCTCACCTGGTAGGTTTAGTTTTTCCCTTGGTTTGTGGTTTGGTCTCGGTTTGTTTCAACTCTTGGTCAAGCTTGTCCAATCTCTGCTGGAATTCATCATCGCTGTCACAATCATCCTGTGTACAACAGATGTTAATGAACGGTTATTTTGTCATCACCAATATCATTCACCAAATAATGCCCCAAAATCATAAAAATTGTTGATGACCGAATGCATAAACCATCCACGAAAAAATACATTTTAGTACCGGTACGATTGTTTAAAGTGAGTTGTGTTTTTTGTAAATCCCACCTTTTTCTTTGCTTTCTTCTTTGACTGTGATTTAGCAGTTGACTTGTGCTTGGTAGTGCTTGCTTGTGCTGCATTGCTCGTATTCTCGCACCATGACGGGACGCTCTGAGGCCAGTTCCTCAGAATGTTGTCATGTGACCACATCAGCTCGTTAGTGCGACGAATAGACTCAAGTGACGACTGCAATAAAACAAAACACAGTGTATGATTTGCTTTAACAAACAGTATGTAATAAAACAAAACACAGTGTACGACTTGCTTTAAAACACAACAGCATTTACAAACTCGCTGTGTATCTCGATATAAATGTATATTTTATAGTTCTGCGTATCGCAAGGGCGCTGATAAGATACGGTTTGCTGGTCCTTTCACCAATATTTGCTTTGCCATTTGTGCAAAAACATATTTTGTAATCATGCTTAGAGAGTTCTTTTCACAGGTCATGACCTCTCAAAGGTCATTCTTAACGTTGTGCTAGATCAATTTATCTCCCACTGGTGTCCCACTAACGGCGTTACATTGATGACGCAATGACGAGAAATACCTTCTTTCCCGTGCTGGACGCGTCACCGTGATCTCGACCAGTGACGTCCTGACCGACACTCCGTACGTTACTCGTCCGGTGTAAGATACCCGTTGCTGGTCCCTAGACGAAATCAATGTTATCTTTACTAAAACTGTACAAACGATGACAATAGGCAATCGATCATAGTCACACCATCAAGTGCAGGACATAAACAAGAGATTGCACTCACAACTTTACTTGCATTGCAATAGTTGAGTATTCGCACTTTCACATGCGATAATTTTAATGCGTAGAAGTGAAAAATAACTCACAAACTTGTAATAAATTGTACGAATCAGCTTTAGAAAAGACATCAATGGAGAAAATACACATAAATAATGATTAAAACAGAAACAAACAGCTGTAATTTTAAACAGTTGAACTTTGAATGAATACCATAATGTTTAACGACTGTTCAGAATGAAAAATGACATTAGCTATCGGGTGTCAAAATATGGTAAAGATGAAAATGTTAACTATAATATAGAAATAAGTGTTCAACATCCAATCAAACTAAAAACAACCGTTTATCTGGAAAGTATGACAAAAGGGAACTAACTCTAACTGAGTCCGTGGTGCTCTCCCTGTCATCAAAATAAAAACAGTGAAACTAAAGATGATAGTTTATCTGGAAAGTACGACTAAAGGGCACTAACTCTAACTGAGTCTGTGGTGCTCTCCCTGTCGAAGCACGACTCCCAGTCTGCGTGAGGTGATGAGCTCCGTAGAGAACTGCTGTACTGTGAGATATCACACGGAATCTCGATAGTCTGCGCTGTCTGCGGCTTCTGTAACAACTGGAACATGTTCCTCTACAATATGATAAAAAACACACGATAACAATTAAATACCATACTGGAACATGTTCCTCTACAACATCATCAAAACACACGATAACAATTAAATACTGGAACATGTTCCTCTACAACATGATCAAAACACACGATAACATATAAATACTGGAACATGTTCCTCTACAACATGATCAAAACACATATCAATTAAATACTGTACGGTACTGGAACATGTTCCTCTACAACATGATCAAAACACACACATTTTAATTAAATATTCACATGTAATACACATATTCTCGTGACTAGATAATAAAGTCCATGACAGATGAATAATGATGAATGAAAAATTGGTTATAACGCATACATAAACAAAATGATTATCGGTGTACTGGCAGGACTGATATTGAACATGTCTATCAGCAGAAATAACTCATGATCATGTTGAGAAAATTGAGTGGCACTTCAATCCAAAATGGCCGCCATTTTCAACATGACGGTATTGATTTTGTTGAAATCAATTTTATCTCATATTTCCTTTATTTGCCAAATTGGTATAGGGGTTCAGGAGATATATGATAAAATCGATTTCAACAAAATCAATTCTGCCATCTTGGAAATGGTGGCCATTTTTTTTATTTCCGACTTACACCCAAGATGAATTTTGGAATAATATACTGAGCCAAATTTCATGCTAGTATCCGGAAAGTGAACAGTTGATGGACTAAAGAATCCGGAAAGTGAACAGTTGATGGACTAAAGAACCCGACAAAGAGAGTAGAGAATCGTCGTGACTGACCTGTGATCTGCTTTTCTTGAAGAGGAAGATGAGAGCGAGGGCGACAGGAAAGACGATGGCGTTGGACACGAGACCGATGACGAGCTCCTCCCAGGAGAACGCCGACCACGTGACATCGCGCTCCGCCTCCGCTGTCTCCTTCAGCAGCCCGTACCACACGGCGTTCACCAGCATGAAGACAAACACGATGGTCACGCAGCACGTGGCGCGCTGGACTCGCGTGAACCGACTCTTGTCCGGCCGATTCAACACCGACGTCCAGATGTGCTTCTCTGCAAACCCTTGATACGTGGCCATCTTCAGCGTGTTGGAAAACTGCTTTAGTTCATCCGCTCCTGAAACAATCAGTCGTAAAGATCAACTATTGTACAGTTGTATATATTGTATACATGTATATAGAATACTAAAGCCTTGGTACGTGGCCATCTTCAGCGTGTTGGAAAACTGCTTTAGTTCATCCGCTCCTGAAACAATCAGTCGTAAACATCAACTATTGTACAGTTGTATATATATATAGAATACTAAACCCTTGATACGCGGCCATCTTCAGCGTGTTGGAAAACTGCTTTAGTTCATCCGCTCCTGAAACAATGAGATGTAAACATCAACTATTGTACACTTGTATATATTGTATATATATATATAGAATACTAAAGCCTTGATACGTGGCCATCTTCAGCGTGTTGGAAAACTGCTTTAGTTCATCCGCTCCTGAAACAATGAGATGTCAACATCAACTATTGTACACTTGTATATATTGTATATATATATATAGAACACTAAAGCCTTGATACGTGGCCATCTTCAGCGTGTTGGAAAACTGCTTTAGTTCATCCGCTCCTGAAACATGTAGTCGTAAACATCAACACTTGTATATTCGTATGTACATTGTATATATTCTAGTACTATAACACTTTTCACTGTAGATTGTCAGAGAAAATGTTAGTATGAGAAAAACTGCTGGCTATTACTAAAAAGCAAGGGATACTTTATATGCAATCTCCCACAGGCAGGACAGTACATACCACACCCTTTGTTAAGCAGTAGTGACACACTGGCTGTTGTGAGTGGTATAACACTTACTCATTGAGTCTTGGAGCCATTATACGATTAAAAATCCAAATCTCCTCCAGCAGGATTCGAACCCGGTACCTACCATTCTTGATCCGACTGGTCTAACCACTACACCACGGATACAGGTTGATTGGTATGTATATATTTTCTGTACATCATTCTCACCTGCTACGCTGATTTCCTTCTGCAGGATTCCGTTCTCCTGTTCGACGGACAGCCACACATCAGCGAGGAAGTAGAACTTGGCGTCTGTCTGGAGATCAGTGACCTCGACCCGGTGCAGGTACCAAGACGGAGACAGACCGGTGTTATCGTGCCAGATGAGAATCTTCCACAGGTCACCGAGGTTCACGTCCGTCGCAATCAGAAACTTGTCACAGCAGTTGCGCTGGAAAGCTAAAATGTCTGTTTTTGAAATGTGTCGAGGTTCGCTCTTTCCCAGCTGGCCGTACAGTTTAATACCGATGTGAGCTGATGTGCCTGTGGAATGAAACAAAATAAAGCATTGGTTAATTAATCTGTGACTGTTATTTTATTACATTGCGGTGAGTGGGATAACTATAAGAGATAACGTCATCTCTCAAAATGTGGTTGACGACTTCATATCACGATTTCTAGTAGATTCAACATTGTGTGATGTCATGCGGAGGACTATAGGAAATGTATTCTTATTTAACAAGTAGCAAGGGATCTTTTATATGCACTTTCCTATAGACAAGACAGCACATACCACGGCCTTTGTTAAACCAGTTGTGGACACTGCTGGGCTTAAGTGGAAGTACACCTACCCATTGAGCCTTACATTACAGCGCACTCACTCTGAGCGGGATCTGATTCTGTGATTAAAAATCCCTTATGCCACGAATGAGATTCGAACCCAGTACCTACTAGTCTTAATCCTGATGCATTAACCACGGCGCTAATGAGGCCGGTAAAATATAGAAATAACAAATTGTTTTATAAATCTTGTACCTGCTCCCGGCCTACGAATGGGAATCGAACCCAGTACCTACCAGTCTTAATCCCGATGCATTAATAACCGCACTACGGAGGCCGGTAAAATATTCAAATATTAAATTATTTCATAAATCTCGTACCTGCTCCCGGCAGCCGGCCCGTGATCACTGTAACCTCATATTTGTGAGAGCCATTTTTTCCACAAAGGGGGATAACTGAGATTCTGCTCAAGTCGACCCGGTCCCAGAGGAAAGAGAAGATAACTATGATGATGTAGACTGCCAGGATGATGCTGATAGCGATCATGACAACAGGGTTCACATTGAGGTCAAGACGCTGAAATTTAAAATAACACAATTATACGTTTAGGCTTTCAACAACTTTATTAAACATACATGTAAGGTATTAATTTGCCTGCAAATTACAAAGAGTTTGTCACCTCGAGTATTTTACATAAATCACTGAAATTGATAGAAGAATTAGACACTTTGTTACAGCTTAGTTTATGTAAATCAATGAAATTAGTTTAACAAAATTTGTTACTTGTTCATAATTATAGCTGTGAATGTTATCAGTATTACAGTACCGTATATATATATATTGATTGCCAAATAAAATAAATGAACTACGAGGTCTGAAAAGTCGATAGCGCTGGGCAGAACACGCCGTGAATACTGTAGATCATGAAATTAATGCGTCTTCCTTTGATATAGTACTTTTTTTAACAACACGTTTGTGTAGCAATCAGTTAACATAAATGTGTTACATTATTAATGCGAATAATTCTCACTCGCATTTTTCGAATTAATATAATGATCGCATTAATATAATGATCACATTAATTTCAGGATATACAGTATTACCCATGTTATAGTATATATATTGAGATTCTAAAACAAAATAAATGAACTTACAGCGAGATCTGAAAAGTCGATAGCGCTGGGCGGAACGCCATCAATATTACCCGTGTTATAGTACATGTATATATTGAGATTGTAAAATAAAATAAATGAACTTACGGCGAGGTCTGAAAAGTCGATAGCACTGGGCGGAACGAGAACACTTCCTCCGAACGACGTCAGGTGATCACAGAGACAGATGGAGGAGATCGCGATCGATTCGTCGAGCACTTGACAGCCTCGCACCGACCAATCGCTGCGGCTCGTGTCGAAGAACTGACAGCTCGAGAAGTACACGCCCACAGAAAGCTCCACCTCGTGATACTGGTCGTCGTTAAATACACTCACGGAATACGTCGATTCGGTATTGAACGCTCTACAATAATTACACACAATCATAATTATACAGACGATATTAAATCAACAGTGAGAATATCATAACAAACGTATTGTACTGGTCGTCGTTATATACACTCACAGAATACGTCGATTCGGCATTGAACGCTCTGTAATAATTACACACAATCATAATTATACAGACGATATTAATTAACTAAGAGAATAATCATAACAAACACACCAACAAATTGGTTATCGTTGAATACACTCACAGTATACGTCGATTTGGCATTGAAACGTTTAGGAATAATTACACAATCAGGTAACACAATTATACAGACCATGTTAACTGAGAGAATATAATAAACATATCAACGTATTGTATTGGTCATCATTGAATACTCACAGAATACACTGATTTGGCATTGAACGCTCTGCAATAATTATTCACAATCATACAACACATAATTATACAGACGATCTTAAATTAACAGAGAGAATTTCATAACAAACACCAACGTATTGTATTGGTTGGCATTAAATACACTCACAGAATACGTCGATTTGGTCATGCATAATGATACAGATCATCCCAAACACAGCAAGGGATTGGTCGGTTTTGGAATAAACAAGTAGAGAACAAGATAATGGGTACAAAAAGTGACCTTTAAGGGTAGGTGGCCTTAATATGTAAGCTGAAATATATGGAAAAAACTCAATAGTCGGTTATGTATGAAAGAAAATAACTATCACAAGACAAGAATGATCAACTTACTGTGATGGTATAAAGAATGTATAACTCCGATGATCAACTCCATCCACCATTTGTTCAGTTCCTATTTGTTTAAATGCTTCGGAATTAGTTTTAGATGCTTGGTAGTTCACTCCGAGATACGCTTTCACAGATCCACTTGGCTCAATTCCTTTCTCCATATCCGTGGCGTTCTGTAAAACCCGAACTCGAATCTGAACATGAAGCGACGAGATTCCACTTTCTCCCGGTGACCCATCAACTAAAATCTTCTTCGATTGTTCGGCCTCCATCGTTACGTTGCTGTATATCAAACTGTCGAGAGGTTTGTATTCGGGACTGTCTATTAAACTGGCTTTACTGATCGTGTAGTTAGAATCATTGTTAACAAACATTAGGATCTTTATTTTATCCCGTTCCGGAAGGTTACTGAGAACAATATCGGTTCCATCGGAGCGTTGGAAGCTAAGAGCCGGAACACTGGAAGTGACCGTGAAGTTCTTCAAACTTCCCCATGTGTAAGGATTCTTCGACAATACGAACATTATCTGAAATATTTCTTCATCGAGGCTGGTCACGCGGTCGAACAGAGTCGACGAGAGAGAAAACATGCAGCCTAATAATTCTCTTTCCTTCCAGATATTCTCTGTCCGCGTCCGCTGACCATGAACCTCAATACCGCCGAGATTCAGAACCAACGATTCCTCCGTGAGTACTGTCGTCATCAGACTCGTCGACATGATCCCCTCGGCGATGTTGAACGCCCGCGGTACGACCTCCTTACGGTGGATTTCGTTATGCGTCGTCCGCAGCGGCGACCCGGTCCTCGGCAAGCCGGTCATGAACGCGTTGATCTCGCTGCGGAGGTTCATGAACTTGGAAGCGAATCCGGTTGGCGTGTACGACGGGGGTGTGTATGACGGGGACGTCGGCACGTCTTGCGGGGGGGAATACACGGCCATGTTGACGGCCTCGATGAGGTGCGATATGGTCGACATGAGGCGGTGAGAGACGAACGCCTCGCGGTTCAAGCCTTGGGAGGCGTACGACTGAAGAACTCGTACGATGTTCTCGAGCACCGACACGATCAGCAGGTGACTCGCGGCCGTCTGATACTCGCTCGAATATTCCTGAAACATTCGGCAAAATACGACGTCACAGATTATTTAATATACTCTAAAATGAGTAATATTTGGGCAGTAAATTTTCGCTATTTGGATAAACCTAACAACTCGCAATATGTAATTTTCACTTTGCAAAAACGAAATTGTTGTCTTATTCAATATCATTATCAGTAATTATTCGTGTGATTGTAATTTTCGTGTTTGAGTTACAAATACGAAGAAAGTGAAAATTACAGACATGCAAATAATTACCCGGGACCGTTTATCAGTTTGAATATTTGATTGACTTCAGGAACATGGGTGATGTTAGGATTATCCAAAATGCAATTTCACATAATATAATGACATTTTGACATTTCTGAATCTTATAACAAATGTATGAAATTATGTATATAAACAAGGACAGTTATTTCTCATCTATTTATATGCAAAAGAATCTGCGTATAACCCACTCAGGGCTTACCCTGTAGGTAGCTAATTAACTTTCTAAATGTTCGGCTAAATATTTTGGTAATTGGCTAAAAATATTTTGTATGAATTGAACCCTTTTTCTAAATTTTCCTGTAAATTACCTGAATTTTTGGAAAATTGGCTAAAAGAAAATCTTGTTCAGTGTGAGCCCTGCCCACTCCACACCATTGTCACATGATCATACTTTTTCCGACTAAAATCGTTTTAAACGGTTACCGTGAGCAGACGCAGCAAGTATGCCATCTGCTGGACGTCTGACAGCGAGTTGACGGGGATCATAACGAGGCTGAGCGTGATGGCGTCGCGCACCATCGCCCGCTTGTCACGTGACGTCGCGTCGTCGGCCGCTGTCGTCGCGCGGTCCGAGTCGTGGTTCAACTCCTGACTGAGCGCGATTGCGTACTGCAGCAGACTCGTCGGTTTGTTCTCCATAACCAGTCTCCGTAACTCCGTACTCGCCATCTCCACCAGGTAGTCCGTCTTCGACGTCGTTATAGAGGGCGCCGCAAAATACACAGTTCTAGAAATAGAGGATATTAGTAAGAATAGAAAAACAATCAATCGTACAAATTGTTTCAAGAAATAAGATAATTATTATTATCAATATTATATTTTTTCAAAAATCTATACTTTTTTTCTCTACGTTAAACGAAACTAAAGTTATCTATGAACAATATACTACAAAATAACGTTCAGACACGAAGCATAGGTACACTTTTCTAAAAAATAAGATTATTTCTCTTGAAGTTCCACCTTTTGTAAAACAAAACATAAATGCCATAAAAAATTCTGTCAGAATTTTTGGAAACATTGGTCAAAGGTACAATAAAAATACAGTACACACTAATAGACGATATTAAACGAGGTACCCTGTATTACCAAGTTTACGGTAAGTCGCAAGAGAAATAATTTTCATTTGCCACGAGCTTTAGAGAAAGTGAAAATGATTTTAAAAGGGACTTAAAACATGATAATACGTTATGGTAGCGAGTTTAATATTCTATTTATTACTATAAACGTCTTATTTATAAATTCTTTTCAAAACATATTTCACGTTGATGTAATGCTGAAAACAATATGAAGGGTAGTTTTACACAATATGCACGACGTCATATTTTAGTAACGTTTCCTGTCAGTGGCTGGAATGGTTTTAACAACCAAATCAAATGACACGTTGTACCAATGTTTGATAATATGATATTTATTGCCCTCAGTTAGAATTCCAGCTGGGATAATAATAATAATAATAATAATAATAATAATAATAATAATAAAAAAAACAAAAAAATAAATAAAATAAAAAAGAATTAAGAATATCGACTTCACACTTACTTTTTACCACCACTCACTGCCGCTCCCAGCGCATCAATGACCTTCACCTCAATATCGACCCGATCTGAGCCCGCGGAGAGAGGCGCGACGTACACAGACTGAGTCTGGTCAGTGCCGTGGTAGAGAGAGTGCGTGCTGTACACCTCACCGTCGACGAGGATCTGGTAATACAGCGGCCCATCCGTGTCGTCACGCCACCCCGAACACGACACTTCAACCTGCTCCTCAAGAAACACGATACGTGACGTCCCGCTGATATCGCACGTCCCACCCGATGGCGGTTTGTTAGACAACAACTCCAGTTTAGCGCTTCCGTCGGTGGAAAAGCCATCAGATGTGACAGTGAGGCTGAACGTGTACGTCTGAGCGTAACCGAGGACGTCGGGTCGAATGACGAGGTTTACGTTCGAATCGCCCGTCGTTGTTGTTGTCATGTCGAGGGTTACAGCATTTCCATCCGTCTCCACCTGCCACTTGCACTGCGTGTTTGATTGACAGTTTGTGCACGTGCTCAGTAGCGCCACCTGTTGGTTGGGACTGATCTGGAAAGTGCTGGTCGACTTACAGGAAACGCAATCGATGGTTACCATAGGAACGCTGCCTTTCAGTACTTGTATCTAGAAATAAACAAATAATTGTTCGTTTCAAAATGTTTCACGTATTTATAGAATACTAAACAAGTTCCCGTGAGAGATCGTTTGTTTACGAGTGTGTTTTTATTCCTATATCACAAGTGAAAGCGAGAGAATGAATGATTGAAAACACACAATTTGTAAATATACTGTATCTTGCAGCAAAGAGTATAGTATTCTATTTATTACAACTTGCTACTTTACTCAAACAATACAAAAAAAGCCAACTAACATGATAGAAAGGAGCGGACAGAAACACTGTATATTTTCATTAATTCAGCAAGTTCAGATAACACAACAAAACAAAGTATTGATTTGAACTCGAGAAGTACAGACCAGAGTTGATGGAGATGAATCTCCTACAGAAATCTTTTAAAAAAATACCATATTTAGTCTACTCTTGGTCCACTCTTGTTGAAAATTAATATCATTTTAGGGTCTACATTTTGGGAAAAAAAAGATCCATACTTCAGAGCATCCTTAATATGGGCCTGCTCAGAACGATACTGAGCTAGTATTTTGATAAACAAACCACTTACATTTTGCTGCATAGAATCCTGGCGGTTTCCCTCCGTAATAGTTAGCGTAATCGCATAATTTCCCACTGAAAAGATGGCCTCGATCTGGTCAGTAGTGCCAAGCTGTGGGCAGTTTGACCCAGATACAACCTGAAATAAACAAAACATCCATCAACATCAACTTAAGGCCTAAACAAAAAAATTGTGTGTTTCGGTTTTCTTGACTGGCACTAATTTTATGTCTCGACCAAAAAGTTTATTAAAAAATATATATATATTTTTGGGAAAAAAGAAAATTTTTAACTGATGACATTAAATGATTACTTTAGCAATCAGCACTATAAGAAATGCTTTTAAAAACTAATTAAGTACTGTATTTGTTATTTTACTATTCATACCGTTTTGTTGAACAGTAGAATAAATGCAGTGAAAGAGTATACGAAACAATACTGAGAGAAAGTGATAGTCGATAGAAACACTACTTACTGAATTAAGAGATTTGCATGTCCACTGATAGGTCAGTTTGGTCTGTGCTGCGTCCAGAGAATCCGGATTGAAAGATGGTCGCCCATCCAGAACCAAGTTTGTGCCTTCTGGAAGTCTGCGGTCAGTGCCCCCTACAATTATAGCTTTCAAAGGGGAGGCAATCACAGTGACCGTGTAGCTGGCCGACTCCTGAACGAACGTATCCACGTACATAGTGGTGAACTTAATACAGTACGTGCCGTACTCGAGTAGCCTCGGTTTCACTTTGAGCACCGGACTGGTCACGTGGGTGTTACCTAACGAAATCTTGTTCGTCGCAGAACCGGTGCAGTCGTCAGCTCTGAACGCTTCCCAGACGTGTCTTGAATTGTAGTTGGTGCATCTCTTCGAATCGACCGTCACTTCCAGCTCCAGAGAGCGGGACTTGAGGACTGAACGCGATAATTCTCCTATGATGGAAACGACGGGAATTTGACATTGCAGGTAATGAATGGCGAATGATACTTTAAATATGTCTTGACTTACGTCATTCGAAGCAGTCACTGTTAACTGGTAAGTCGCGGCTTTCGAAAACATCCTCTCGTATTTACTATTTTTTGTGGTTGCCTGTTCTGAATTATCAAACTGCCATTTAAAGTTCGTGTTGCCAAGGTTTTCACCAATTGCCACAAAGTAAATTGTTTGGTCCACGAAAAAATATTTTATATCTGAAGTGATTTGAACTCTGGAAATTCTAACAATTCCTTGAACATTGACAGTGCACCTGGTAGAGGAATTGCTAATGTGATTTGAGGCGAACAATTCAACTCGAAAGCTACCCGCCGAATTGAAAGTATGACGTACATTTTTCCCAGTGTAAGCTTTCTTTGTCGCTAGGATTGTTTCAACTGCCCATGTGTAGGCTACGTCTGTTCCTTGTGTGACAGACGCAATCAAGTTCGTATAAACCATTGCTTGACGGAACACGGAACAATCCACGACCTCCAGACCTGTAATTACATCCTCAACGGTAATTTCTAACGTGTCGGAAACATTGCTCACTTTGTTATACGCCCAAACCGTAACCGTGTAAACTTTTGCCGATAAGAACGTCTTTTGTATTGAGCCGAGTGAAGTGGACAAAGAATCTCCGTCGACGTTCCACTTGAAGCTGGCTCCGTCGCCAGACATGATGGTGGCCAGGAACGCGACACTTTCTCCAGATTCAATCAACAAATTGTTCGCTTTTAGCAGCACAGCGCTGATTTTCTCCTCAACATTGATCGTGACCACCCGCACGTCACTGCTGATTTCATTGGAGATGTTTAAAATGATTTTGTAGATCGCTTTCTGTGAAAAGGTGTACGAGATTTGATCTTTGTCGGAAGTGACGACATTCTGGCCATCCATTGATAGAAGCCAGGAGTAGGAAAGATCGGAACCTTGTGAGATGACAGGAGAGAAAGTCAAAGTGTCTCCTAGAGCGACAAATTCGAACACAGCACCGATACTAGAGCGAATGGAAACATCTTTCACCGATTCCTGAACTCTGATTGAGGTCGCCATGCTATCTCCCACCGACATGAGAACGTTGCGAACGTTCACCCTCACCGTGTACGTTCCAATCCGACCAAACGTACAGTTTCGCAGTTCGTTGTTGCCAGTGCACGTGGCGCCGACCTCATCGATCGTCCACGAGTACTCGACGTCAGAGCCGGTGTCCATGACGACAGAGAGCTCGACCTTGGTGTAGAGAGACACGACCTTCACCGAGCTCTCTACTCGAGGGTTAACTATACGCTGAACGATCTCGACCGGTAGTTGGACGCTTTTTTCACTCAGATAATTCTTCGCAGTCAGTTTAATGGTGTACTGTCCGATTTGGAAAGAACTGCAGGACTCGTTTAGACGTTTTCCCGATCCAACACACTCGACCGTTCCATCTTTGAGTACGTTCCAGTTGTATTCCACAAGGAAGTCCGTGTTGGATTGTGCTTTGAATGTTAAACTTTCTGAAGCGGCTGCATATTTAATGTCAATCAGTTGGTGGATTATCTTTAATGTGGTAATCTTTTCAAACACAAAGATCGAAGTGCTAGCCGTAAGCTGTTTGGTAACACGGTTAGTTGCCGTGACGATACATTCATACTCCTGGGAGATGGTGAATCTGACAGTGTAGGTCGGGACAACTGTAGATATTTCAGACATCCCAGTACACTGCCATACATACCGAACATTGCTGCCAGTGTTCTGCTTAGCTTCAAACCAAACAGACGACCCAGTTGCTATGTTTACTTTATCGGAGGTTATAGTCAAGTTTGTTATTGGATCCTCTGCAATGATTTCTATACATTTAACTAGTTTGTGCACAAGATTTGATGCGGTAACACAACTGGTGTAACTGCCTTCGCGGTCGTACGAATGTTTGACTGGATTTGCTGTGTCCTCAGTTTCGTCGCCAAAATCCCAGATGTACGAAACATTGGTTCCCGCGGCAACGGTTGCTTTGAGTGTCATGTTGTCTGCCGTGTTGGCGTAAACAAGTTCATCACACGTTGAACACGACACGGTGAGGGACGTGATCTTCTTCTGAAATATCAGCCGAACCTCGATTTCTTCCGTACTGATCTTATTGTGAGCGACGACGTTAAGTAGATAGTTGCCGGGCTCGTTGCGAGTAATATCACAGTCCGATTTCACGCACGATATCTCAGCATTGTCTACTTTCCATTTATACGAGATATCGGAGCCAGTTACAGTTGAAACGGAAACCGTAACCGTCGTCTGTACGACCGCTGGTGCATGCTGGGATATCGTCAGACCTGTGATGGTTTCCTGGACGCAGACGTCAATCTCTGCTCGGTGTTTGTCGTTCACCGTCACCGCCACGGTGTACAGACCCTTCGCAGTGAACGAAGTCGTGACGTTCTCAAGTCCGACCTTAGTGATGTTACGACCATTTCCGAGATTCCATTCGTAGGTCAGAGCTGCGGGGTCCACGTTGACCACGTTCGCGGAGAGGGTAACTTCAACGTTTATGGCGATGCAAGACACGTTGCGGATGCCAAGAAGAATCAGAGTTTCGTTGTTTATGATGTAAACGGTTAGCTCAGCAGACGCGGGTCTGCAGTCAGCAAGAAGAAGGTCGTTCGTTGCGTTCACCTTGACAGTGAAAACACCGATTGTCATATACCGGACGGTCAACTTAGGGTCAGTCTGTTTTATTAGCTGACGTCCATCGCCAACATCGAACGAGAATGTGACATTTGTACCTTCCCCGTACGAGGAGAGAAGAGTTATATCGTTTGAGACGTGCGTCGGTCCGTTGTATGTAAGTGTGAGTCCGGTGATGCACTGTTCAACCGTTATCATCTTGAACCCGGAGACAGTGCTAATACGGTTGTCGACTTCAACACTTATAGAATGTTCTCCCAGAACGCTCATTTTGTGAGCTTCTATAACCGTCATGTCTATAGTCTCCGTTTCTTTCAAAACTTCCGGGAATGTCCATCTGTACACCAACTTGGCTGATTGTAATGCCACAGGTTCCGAATCGGAAATCACACGTACTTTAAAGTCAATGATTCGGTCGAGAAGTACAATATTGACAAGAGTTTCCACGGTAACGTCTTTCATTCTGTACACAACATAAACTTTCTTTTCAATCAACACCTCAATAAAGGCATCCTTGATTGTAAGCTTTATCAAATATTCACCAGATTTAGTGTACGTGTGTTTGACGGAGTTGCTCAAACGCACCGCTAATGTCGTTAGATTGTTTGAAGTTAAAACACCGGGATTCAGCTCAAAGACGGTTTCAATTTCAGCACCTATTTGAACACTAGCAATATATTGCAATGAAAATTCTTCATCAACAGCAACGACTTTTAAAGCTTGGGAAGAAAACTGCAAGAGTTTAACGCGTGCAGCTATTTTGGCAGTTACGGTGAGAGCAGACGTCAACCAGTGAACACCACAGGATCCGTTCACGACCAACTCAAACACTCCAGGCTTAGCGAACGTGTGGTTCAAGTACTTTCCTCCACTACTAACAACAGCACCATCGATTGCGTAATCGAATGTATCAACCACACCCGTTGTGATTGTTACTTCAAACAGTATCTTCACTCCGACCTCCACCAACGGGGAGCATTTGCTGCCCGACAGAACACAGCTCTTGTGGAACAGTCTCAACCCTTCAATCGTCATACATCGGTCGATCTTCACCGTAACAACGATCTGTTTCAAACTGACTTCATTGTAAACTGTTAGCTTCACTTGGCTGGCTTTCGCGAAAGACTGCGTGATGAATGTGAAAGGTTTTGGAATGGAAGAACCGGTCGTATCGCATCCTGCGAGAGAAGCGTCGAGCTGCGAAGGACACGCTGAGTCAATGCTGTATCTGGTCAGATTCACACCATCCACCTCCCAAACGTAGCTCAGATTAGAACCGCGGTTTACCCTCGCTACGAGAACCACCGACGTGTTTACTTCCACGGTGATGCTACCGTCCGCGCTAGCGAGAGCAGGAGAGACCCACACGATGTCTGTGACTGCGTCCTGGACTGTGATATCACATTCATATGACGTCGAACTACCGGCAGTTTGATATCCGACTGTGTGCGTTCCCATCTCGTCCATCACGGCCAGCGGTGACGGGATTGAAACGTCTTGCTGCTGCGAGTACAACACGTTGATATGGCAGACTAGATTGGGCGACAGGCTCAGATTCCGTACGCTGATAGTCGACTTATCACTGGGGATGTTTTTAAGGATGTATTTAGTCTGGATCCATTTTGAATCGGGGTTCATCTTGCAGGACAAGATGTCTGTCTCGGCGAGAACTCCGATGATGTCCCCGGCTTGCACGCCGATGTCGTCCGCAGGGATGCTGTAGATTTGCGAAAGCGAAGAGGAAACGTAGACGCTGGTGCTGCCTACAGGTTTGTAGTTGGGCATGTCTGCGTTATTGTTGTATGGATTGCGCCGACAGGAACCTGGCAGGATTGTACAGCTGCAGGGCAGAGCAGACGACACACAGGACGCACTGATTGGACAGAAATGTTTGTCTCCTTGACAACCGATACTCGGCTGACACGTCAAAGACTGTTTGGAACATCCACTGTAGTAATTATTCCCACAACCTAAAAAAAAAAAAAAAAAACTCCTTGAAAATGAGATAGGTTTGTTTAACGATACCACTGGAACACATTGGTTATTAATCACCAGTTATTGGATGTCAAATGCACTGTTATATCGACACTTGGTCACAGAGGAAACCCACTGCCACCACATAGGCTACTCTTCTTCATATAACAGCAAGGGATCTTTTATGTGAACTTTCCGATAAGATAGGATAGCACACAACCTGTGATAGACCAGTCGCGGATCACTGGTTGGAACAGGAAATAACCCAACTGATTTTTTTACTAGATGCTTCATTGGGCGGCGGGGGGGGGGGGGGGGGGGGGGGGGGGGGGGGGGGGGGGGGGGG
>JAULBR010114486.1:0-10002 GCA_032355825.1 Melanodrymia aurantiaca
ATGTGAGCAAAAGATATAAACTTGTACCCACTCAACGTGGTTTTTGTCAAAAAATAATCCAGTAGTCAGAAGGTTAAACATGTTTTACATCTCACAAATTTAGTTTCCTTAGTCAATGGTTATTTAAACTTTTGCATGTAGTCAGTTTTGTCTGTGAATGTGCGTTTAACTATTTTCTAAATCATTTGCAACAATTAGTGTGAAAATTTATGACGCTCTAAAAAATATTTGACTGATAATTTTTGTCTTGCGTACAAGCAGCAGGACTTTTTTCTGGCATAATTGTGTTTAATTTATGCATTTATACGGATGTAAAGTTTTTTTTTGGTTTAAATGTTTATCAGAAACGAGTGCTAGGTCAAGCTAATTTATAATAGGACTTGCTTCAATTTCGAATATTCTATCTTCACTTTAGCTTTATGTTGTCTCAGTGGTAGTAAATGTGCGCACACACTATCCTTTTGTGATGAATGTTTTGAGAAAATACTCTCAGTTGGTTTGAAAAAGACCTAATTCTTTGTATGTAATGACAAATCACTGTTTCTTCCAGACCAGGAACCAAATCTGAAGTTGTAGTTCACTTCGTTGATGATGTGAGTTCGTTACAGCATATAAAAATTATATTGATTTACGAAATGTATATTCCAAAATATTATAATTATACTAATGTTATAAAATTAAACATACTACTGAATGCAAAATATATTCATACAGACTTCATAATGATATTTATGATCATTGAAGTTGAAGATAATAAAACTAACACTGTTGACACAAACATGATGTAAATACTGTATGTATGGATAAATCATATTTTCGATGAAATATAATTCCAGAAATCCATCAAGCTTGAACCAGTGATTATCACTGACAATTTAAATATATCTGTTGATTTGAATTATTTCGCATTTGCCGAGGCTTGTATATGCTTCTTCAGTGTTATTAATGATATGAATAATATAGAATATTGTTTGATAGGAAAATGTATGTGTGAAGACGAGCAAGCACAACAAGGTGTTTGAATATGAAAGGTGAGTTGAGTTGACGGTTTTCTCGATGAACAGATGTGATGTTTTCAATCTAACTTGCATACATTCTATCTCCTAATGCGTTAGTGTTGTTTAAAATTTCTTTAATAATATTACTTATATTACCCCGGTATGTAGACTATCTTTACTTTTAATGTAATTTGGAATATGTTAACTTCAATTTCAGTCACTGTTAACAATGACAAGTCTCACCTTGCCAGTGGCTAAATTAGCCAATTGGTAATTTTTATTCTGATTGGCCACAAAATTTGAAAAAATAGTTGGCTAATAAAGTTTTCGTTAAATTGGCCAATTTCTAAAACAATTTGAGAACATATTAAATTTCAGAAAATAAAATGTGTGTTAGGCTTGAGTTAATGCATGGTATCTGTGTTTATTATTTATTGCCCGTCCTGCTGTATCTGTAATATTTGACGTCGCTGATTTGTTTCAGGGTATTCAGTCCTACTGAAATACAAGAAAATGTCTTTGACGAGGTTCAGCCAATGCTTACATCACTGCTAGATGGGTAAGATGGCTAAACAATGTAGTACCGGTACTTCATTATTCATAGTAACACTATCACATTTATCTTATTATGATTTACATAATGCTAAACATAAAGTTTTTTTTATTGATACCCTGAACTCATTGATTGTTTAATCACTAACTATTGGATGTTTAACATACAGTGATTTTGACACATTGTCTCAGAAGCCCACTGCTGCCACAGAGACTACTTTGTTATTATCAGCCCAGGATTTTTTATATGCATTTTCCACAAACAGGATAGCACATATCACAACTGTTAGTTGTATGTTTCTGGAATTCACTATAATCTTTTGTTAAAGCAGAATAATTGTAGTACTAAGTGATGTGTTGAATTGCAGATACAACATCTGCATCATGGCGTATGGTCAAACAGGCAGCGGTAAGACTCACACTATGTTAGGAAGCCATCAGGACGACGACTATAATCCAACACAGGATCTCCATCCAGATGAAGGTGTTATTCCCAGGGCAACACGCGAGCTCTTCAGGTGAACTAATTAATGCAATGATCAAATTTAATTGAACTCTTTGAAATGGTAATTATGTGGAGTGTCACTACATATCCATGTACTGCATCTTGTTAGTTGTTGGGATTAATGTATACACTACCATTAGAGAAAATTCAAATCACTTACAGTCACATCTGAGTGATTTTATTCAAATATAAAAAGATGCATGGTGATCAATAAATCATCGTCTGGTCCACATTTGATTTAAGAGTTGTGTCCCTTTTGAACATGTGAATTATTGGCAAGGTGAATAATTTTAGCATAATTTGATGAAAACTTGTTTTGCAGACTTGTTTCTGAGAAAGCAGTAAGGAGCCACACACTGGAGGTGTCTGTTGTGGAAATCTACAATAATGATATCCGTGATCTACTCAGCAAGGATCCAAGTACCAAACATGAGATTGTCACTGGTACCAGTACCGATAATGCAGTTAACTTGCCCAACGTCATCTCACGGTTGGTTTGATGTTGTCTTTTTTAGCATCGCTTGTTGGTACTTGTTAAGAATTGTATTTTTTTACCATCACTTGTAATCTTGTTCAATGTATCACGTCAGTATATTGACAGTGATTTATCCAGTATGTTTTGCTTGGGTCCCATGGACATGTTTGTTAAATTAAACACAATTTTAGTTATAATTTGGAACAAAAATAAATGTTTATATGTAGGAAAATGTAGGAAAACAATTGGAATTTTCAGGTCCATTTGCTTTTGGGAAGAGCCTTATGTTCTGTACTGTTTAAGATTTGCATATTGTACAAGACAGTAATCTTGTTGAACATCACTTGTGTATTTCCTACAGGCCAGTTGACTCGGTGTCTGATGTTATGTGTCTGGTACAGCGTGGCCTGCGTACCAGACGGGAAACAGCAACTCTTGTCCATGATCACTCAAGTCGATCTCACCTTGTGGTTACACTAACTGTGGTTACTCAGGCTCCCAGCTTCTTCTCATCTGTAGCATCATCTGCTCATTCCCAACCAATGGAAGGTAAGAAGTGACATTCTCTTTATAACATGTTAAATCTTCAAATAATATATTTCACTTCATTCAATAGTGGCATCACCTGCAGTTACAGAATTTTCAAGTACTCTATACCTCTTTAGAGTACCTTATCTTCTAACATGGTGGCTAAAGCTGCTATGGTGAGCTCTGATAAACAGTATCCTAATCCATGTCTACAAGCATCTGGCGAGAACCAGACCTTCAGCATTGTCTCTTAAGATGGAGTATTCTGTGCTAAAGTCTGTGTTGTTCATGGTCATACAGGCCATTGATAAGGAAGATCATAGGATGGTCGCCAATGAAGACAAGATTTCACAGGAGTTCTGTAAATTGAGACATGCTTCTTCCACCCGGGATTCACTTCCTGATGGGATCATGATAGTCACGGGTTCTTCCTTTAGGAAAGATCTGATCAGTATTTTTGATTCAGTGTCGAGTGTTGTATTGTATTCTTCGTCATCTTTATCAAAAGACTGATGTTTCTTTGTCTATTTTAGTTTATCTCACTGGCTACTGACAGACTATAATGACACCCCAGCACAAAAATAAAAATTGCTATTGGATTTCAGACAAGCTGATGTCATCCATGAACACTTTCATTTAAAAAATTGTTAAATTATTTATCCTATGTCACCCTGTTACATATTCTTTACTTCAAAATACTGAAATGTTGTTCTATTTAATAACAAGTTCACCATTTTTTTCTGTTCATTAATGTTTGAATAAAATAAAAACTGTGGACTCCTCTGGATGGAGATGAAAAAGCGAAGTTTAGTCATTAAGATTTTATATTTCAGCAAGTTTACCATATTAAACATATTTATTAAAGAACATATTTTGGTGTTCAAGGTTCAAAGAAGACCCGGTCTATCTCTGTGCCTCAGTTAATGAACACGATGACCTCTGACCTGCCATCTTCAGCCAATCAACCGGTCATAAAAACCAAACTGCAGCTTGTCGATCTTGCTGGAAGTGAATGTGTTGGTAAGTGTCCTGCATTTTGATTGGATAAATATTATTGATTTAATTTAAAATTTAGTTATTGGTTTTAACTGAGAGAGTAGGATTTAATTCAGTGATTGACTGATAGTTTGTTAACTTTATTTGATCTCTTGAGTGTATACCCTATTCCAACCAGTAGGCCTAATCCACAAATGGTGTGTTAAAGTCCATGGTATGTACTCTCAGGTCTCTTGGAAACTGCATGTAAAATACACCTTGCTAAATAACTTAAAATAAAAAGTATCCTAGGTGGTAGCAGCAGGTTTCTTTTAACTAAACCTTTTTCAATTACTATATATTTAATACTGGTTAGCCAATGATTTACAAACCACTGCCTTCAATATTAATTTTATTAATAAATCATTCTTTATGCAGATTACGTGACGTTTTTCTTATTAATATTGTAGGTATGTCTGGAGTGAAAGGTATAGCCCTGCGAGAAACATCTTATATTAACAAGAGTTTGTCTGCGTTGGCAGACGTCCTGGGAGCGCTGTCGGAGCAGAGGACTCACGTGCCATACAGAAACAGTCGCCTCACGCACATGTTGCAAGATTCTATAGGTATACATGTAGCTGGTTTATTCATGAACAGTAATTAGGTGTAGGTTGGCAATCTGTCACTTCCTGTTATAATTACTTAATATCATCAGTAGATACAAATACCACGTTCTTAATGTCGTTTTTCTTCAATGCACTGCTACACTATTTGATGTTAACCTGCTATGGGAGAGGCATTAATGTATCTGTTTATTAGTCTGATAATCAGATTGCCATTCCATTTTCTTTGCAAACAGTACAATTGTCATTGCATTGTTTCTGATTTGTACTTGTTGAAGGAATAAAATATTAAATGGACTAGTTTAATAATTCAGATTTCTTTTAATTATCACAAAGGGGAACATTAATGCCAGTAACTGGTACAATTACTGGAGATTATTTAATTGATAGACTTCGTGCGTGAATATATATTTTCTATATATTTGTGATTTGTATGCTTGACACGTAACACTGTGTTGTAGGTGGAGATGCCAAGCTGCTGGTATTACTGTGCGTTTCCCCGTCCAAGCGTTACATCACAGAATCTCTGCAGTGTCTCGGTTTCGGACAGCGTGCCAGACAAGTGCAGCGAGGTCCCACCAAGCGTAGATTACCATCATCAGCAGAAAAAGTTGGCTATGAATCTCAGTCTAATTCATCGAGACCAAAGTCTGGTTCTAACATACCACGTACTTGATGCAGGATTTGTGAAGCATCATAGAATTTCAACCATCATCAGCAGAAAAAGTCGGCTATGAATCTCAGTCTAATTCGAAACCAAAGTCAATACCACGTGTTTGATGTACGATTTGTAAAGCATCAAAGAATTCCAATATATTCAATGCAAAATATTTAATGCACATAACTAATTTAAAGGCTATGGATTATTACCAGGTTTAACGTGTATTGTTTATATTGTATGTTACAAATCAATATTCCATCCAAAGTTATTGTGAATACAATGACTATGTATTGCAATAAGACATTCTTTAACCTCCACCTTAAGAACAATAGTTTGTATGAGAATCATTAAGATGTTTGACCTATATCAATAGTATATATGTAAATATATTTGTATGATGATAGCAGATACTGCATATTAATTGTGTATTAATTTATTGTTTTGTTAACATAATGAATGTTTATTTATTTTAATAATTTTTTTATAGTTAATAATACAAATCATGTTTTCCGTATGTTACATATGATCCAGTCTGTGACATCTGGTGGAAAATACAGCAACACCAAAACTGGCTGGAGAGAAATTATATTATGTCATGTGTCACATTTGTGCCATTAGTCTGTGTATGTTGGTATGTTTGGTAAATGGAGTTATTTATTAACTCAGACCACACTTCAGCCAAAAAATGTAACCTCACAGAATACCAGAGAAATTTTCCATCAGATAGCTGAATTGTTTTAGTTATACATACATACATACATACATACATACATACATACATACTAAATTCAAATTTCGTATAAATTTATCCACATGGGAATGACAAAATGTGCTGGATTAGACAGTGTGCCAGATTTGAGTATGGTTAGAAACAATTTTGGGGCCATAAATTCAATCCAGTTTAGACAGAGTTCTTGATTAGACATGCCAATTTAGACAACTACCTGGTAGTCTTTTTAAGTGTTTCTTGTGAGAACAAGATGACATGGTTTCGGGAACATAGAAGATAAACCTTTCATTTCAATTGTGGTCACTCAAGTGGCTGCCATTGTATTGTTCACAAGGCCATTTCAATGAATTTTGATTATTTTAATTAATACTAATGGTCAGCAATGCAACGACTGCAGGTATATTTTTTATAAAAAAAAAAATAAAAAAATAAAAAAATAAAAAAAAAACCCCGATAGGTTTGAAATACTTAAAACACAATGTTATGCATCATATTATGTATGAATGTTATAAACAATAACATTTATGGTATTTTAGACATTATTTGTGCGAGGGTCTGTTTTGAGGGACTAATAATATTTGATACTAGAAATCTGTGATAAATGCAATTGTGATAATCCTGTATTTTTATATAAATGATCGATATGCCAAAATGACTTGTATTCTTTTATTATTTAAATTCAAAGATGACTTATTACCAAAGTCTGTAAAATAAAATGGAAAATATTGAAGGACCATTTACATTATTACAATATGGCCTGGTGTCGAGTCACCAAATGGCAACAATGACTGGATGAGAATTGCAAACAAGAACACCAATCAGTTTTAAATGTGTTGTGTCATCCGAAAAAATATTTTGCAATTTAAATCGGTCATTAGATTATTTGTTAACAATTGGACATATTATAAGCATGGTAAATGATTTTTATTCATTTGCGTAAAAGTTTTTAGAAAATTCCTTTGGTATCAATGTGTGGTAAATGCAATATCTTCTTTTCCATAATCTTGAGCATTTTTTTCTTACAACATTATCACCTAACAAACATAATATTGTAAAAAATATTTATTTCATGTGGTATAAATATAAATTATTGCAATTGACATGTAAGGCAAGATGTAAGGTGATTACTATTTAATATCATCATTATTATGTATGACCAAGTATCAAATAATTATGATGAAATAAATCACAGATATGAACAACATAACTATGAAGTCGCTTAACAAAAAAGCAAATTCATCCACCTATAATTGACCATAGATTGGAAGTACTGACTGGAAGATTTAGTAGTTGTAGATTTCATATGACGATGTAAGTTAATTGTAGAAATGAGTTACCTAATCTAAATATGACCGGAGAGAGGCTTTAATTTTAATGCGATTTAAACAACCTTGATCTTGAGTACTGGAAACAGAGCGTCACCATTACAGATCTAGCAATCTGTGTATGACAAGCTATCATGACCTAGAGAATGTTACACAATTGAAAGCTATCGCCATCCTGTTATAATAATGTGGCTGGTTTGGAAAGATCCTGTAACACACTAAGAATATGAACTTTCTGTATAATGAAATACTTGTGATCTTTTCATTCGTTTGTATGTTTTACTTTAAAACAGTTGAATATTATCCGATATTTCAATAATAAAATTTCATTAAAAAACAAATTTGTTCATATACATCTTAAAATTGTCTAAAACAAAACCACAACAAATACATGTACTAGGAATAAATGCATAGTAAACAAGAAATAAATAGAATTAATACAACAATTAGGAAGATAATCAATGTAAGCATGGGTTATATTATGGTTACTTTCATGTATTTAAAACACACAGGTCTTTAAAGTTTACCAATAAGCAAAACAAACATTTAATAGCATGATTCTCAAAATAACATTTGTTAAACATAGGCATTAATTAAAAATGGTGCTCATAAATTTAATGTGCAATACAAGTATTATATTTTACAGTGTCATAAAATATATTGAATATATAGAAAGTGGGAGTGGGATTTATTATCAATAAATGGGTTCAAATTTTAGTTTGAGAATACAGATAAAACTAAAAGATGTACAAATATACATGTAAAGAGAAAGACCAGCATTGTTGGTTGTAAAGACACATGTCATGCATAAGTGTTGCTAAAGGCACTCAAAACATACAAATGAACACATTTTTAGTAATGTAAATTGACTAGACTTGTCATGGACATTGGAGTCATTAAAACCATTTTAATTCACTTTGGTAGCAATTGTATCAAAACTGCAGAACTAAGACAACAGGAAAAATCAAATGCTGTATTTGAAAAAGGAACTGGTAGATATTGGTGATATATCGGAGTAGGTGGCTTGTATCCAAATATCAGTGACATGCATGTAGATCATATACAGGCTTGAAATAAATATTTGCCAAAATATTTCTGTAAACTGAATAATATTTTAAAAATCTTAACAATACTGTTAATCATTTAACTGAAATTAGACCTAAAATTGTAGTGGGTGATAAAGAGGTATTTCAAAACGAAGTATATGCTTAATTTGGAAGAAGCATTTAGTATTACTCCATGTCATTGAGTCATCTAAGTGCAATACATCAATATGGTGTACCACGTCTATTCGTCACCCTTTAACACCGGTATCTTAATTGCAACTCCATTGATACACACTTTCATTTACTTTTTACTCAAACGGCCATAAATATCAAATAACGTAATTCTACTGATATTAATTTTGTTCCAGTTGAATTAGATATTGAATTAAACATCCTGACAAAATCCCATCTTTCCATAAGCTATGAATGGGTTAACAATGTCTAAATGATGTACAGTTGATCACAGCTCCTGCTTCTTGATGATGTCGACGATGTGGTTGTACACGAGTCCTGCAGCATCCATTCCCCATATGAAGTCGAGATGATTCCATGCAGGGATTTCAACATGCCCCTTCACCTGGCCATTTTTAAGACTTGCTTTCAGGATTGCAACATCCTAAAAGAAACAGGATATACATGTACATTCCACTGCATATTTTCAATGTGTGTGCTTCAATAAGAATTTGGTGTAGGAATTATTAAAATAGTATTATGAATTTGCCAAATGTGGTGGATAAACATGGAACAAAATAGTAAAGTTTATCACACTTATTACACATGATATTGTGAACTTTTTACTTTGAAGCATATAAATAACAAAACTGATCGACTGTATTAGTGTAACAATTATTTAGAATGATCACACTTGTATACAGTTCATCAGAAAACATTCAGAAATAATATCACCCCATTGGTAATTATTGGTCTCTTTAATTTAAAACTATTTCAAATATATTAAAGTTAATTACTCCACAATAGATGGAATAGAATAGTTATGTATGAGTGGATAAACAAGAGGTTTAAATTTTTGGGTAGAATAAATTGTAAGACGAATTGGGATATAATTAATTGATGGAAAGGTTGGACAGGTTGGAATGCATTAATGAATGATAAGATAAATAGAAATAGTAAAATTAATGGGGATGTAATGGGTAGACAGGATATCACTGAGAGTAATTTTGTACTTTTATGATTTTTTTACTTATAGTTAAACATGTTAATGAAATTGTAACAAAGGTTCTTACAGTTGGGTCTGCCAACCAATCTTTCTCTCCCGAAAAAATATAAACAGGAGTAATCATTTCATTCACATCATATATAGGGGGTGTTGTCTGAAAAAAATAATTGTCATGTGTAAATGTGAGGCAGCAATTTTTAATTACATATTATTAGCACAATAACCACATAATTGTTACTATGTGTTGCAACATCAAACCTATAAAGAAACTGGATGAAAAGTAAAGTAACGTTTGTTTTATTTAACGATGCCACTAGAAACACATCGATAATAAATCAGCGGTTATTGGACGTCAGACGCATGGTTATATTGACACATAGTCACAGAGGAAACCCGCTGCCGCCACA
>JAULBR010114497.1:0-10001 GCA_032355825.1 Melanodrymia aurantiaca
AAAAAATCCCATATACATGTACCATGAATGGGATTCGAACCCAGTACCTACCAGTCTCAATCCCAATGAGTAATCACTATGCCACGGAGACTGGTCCTTCAACACATGGATCTATTATTAAACAAATTGTGTATCAATGTGATTATATAATATCCCAGTTTAACATTAAGTTCAATTACATAAATAAATAAAAACTACATTTACTTTGTACAGTAATGTTTTTTTTCCTGCAATGCACTGACAATAATCTGAATTTGTTTGTTGGTATCAAACATAATATTATCTGTACTAGAAACATTGATAAATATTATCACATGTATATTATTTTTGATTGTATAACTAAATATGAAATTTAAATCAATGTATTTGTTTTAATTTTTGTTGCTGATATTTCAGGTGTAGAAATGGATACACTCATGAGACTACTGTGAATGTTGCCAACTGTGTGTGTACAGAAGAAGATTATGAATGGTAAATAGCTTAAGTCAAGCAAACGATCTTCTCAAATAGCTCTTTATTATGCAGTTTTTACCATCATGAAGATACTCATGACATATCCCAATTTGATCCTAAAAATAGAAATGACAGAAATCTGTCTATTCCCTTTAAGTCATCCAATCAAAATGCAGCTTTTATTATATCTAAGGATGTGGTGACTATGATGATAGAAGAAAAAAATATTTATAAATTTAACAAGCTGTTCAAAAAAATTGAAAAGAAAGATGCTAAAAATGCTCAGTTGGTCACAAGTGAAGTAATTATGACTTTAAATGTCTACCAGTATTTAAATCAAAAAGTAATTGAAGGCGATGGTGGAGAAATGTTGGTAAAACAGCTTTACAACACGTCAAAATCTACATTATATTGTATATGACATGTTTTATAGTCCAATTATTGATAAATACTTTCACTGTGAATGTTTTCTTTATATATTCATTGACTTTTATAAGCTTGACACTAAATGTATCAACCCGCTTGTGATATCCCCTAATTCAGTATAAAAGTATAAAAATTTATTAAACATATATAATACTGTAGATACATTGTTGTATATATAATTACGAACCTGTGAGAGAAGTGGACTTGCTTATGAGCACAGGAATGTAACATTGTTATTGCATGTTGTCTTTCAGTGATTATAGTTACTACAGACCTGTTGGCAGTGATCTATGTCAAAAGGATCCCAAATTCCCTGGTACTAAAATTGACATCTGTTTTCGTGGACATGAAGAGAAGATAGTTACTAAGGGGTATGGTTCATGTTTTAATAGTTCTTAATACGAACAGGTATAGGGAGACTAAGCCCCTCTCTCAGTTTATTGACAAACAGTTACTATGGTTTTATTACTTTTTTTGCATGGTTATTTAAAGCCACATAATGGACCCCCGTATTTAAATTAAACCACCTCTACAATTGTCTTATTGGCCTGCTTAAGTAAGAAATAAAATATATAGCAAGGATTTTTCTGAAATGGTTTGCAACAATAATTCTAATTAAATTTATGATGGTAATTTTTATGGTTATGGGTTACTTTCTAAAAGGATCCATTAAAATTATGTTATCTCTCTATGGTTGCAAAATTTAATATGTAAAAAATACTATACACCACACCAAGTAACATTTCAATTTTACACTTCAACTGCCATTAAATTGTTATTTTATTGAAACTAAGTCACAAGGAATAATTATTAGTACTCATGAGCCATCAAAATATGCTAATTATGTTTTGCAAACTGTCCAGGTATCGGAAGATCCCTGGGGACAGTTGTGTTGGAGGGATGAATCTTAATGGAGAAATAGTGAATCTCACTGCAGCCTGTAAATCTAATAAGGATTATGTACAATATGAAGAAAAGGCCACGGTAATTAATTGTGTTATTATTATGTTTGCTTAATATTTTATGAGTGCAAACAAAAGGTTACTTGATATTGATTCAATAATTACAGTCAAACATTGTGATCTTGAATACTCTGGATATCTCGAGGTACATGTATATATGAAAACGTATTAATAATTGTTATATACTGCCAAAGTTGTACCATCACATGTTGATGTTACAAATCGAATTTGATGTTATGAATAACACATACAAAGTTTGTTTGTTTAACTACGCCACTGGAACACATCAAAAATAACACGTACTTTAATATAGCACTATCATTTGGAACTTCGAATCAACATAATTAACAGTGTGCTCTGTCTAGACCCTTTTTAGTGTGACTCATTGCTGTAATAGGGGTGTGGTTTAACATGCAATTCTTTCCGGTTGTTTAATCTGTGACTCCATCTTGTGTTTCAGCCTCACTCAGGAAATGGCCGTCTTCTCATTGCAGTAATAGTGATTATTGTCATCATCCTAGTGGTGACAATGTCTGCCTACTTTTTATACAAAATTTATATTCTCAGAAAACAGTAAGTCTTCCACTAATAATTATTTTATGCCCTGTTACATTATCTGCAATTGTATCCTCTCCAAGAGTTATCTCCCATAAAATCAGTCCTGCCCATGAAAGAAACAGCTTTTCACCAACCAGAGGCGTGTTCAGAGAAGAGATATATCGCGAAATCTCACGTGTAATTTAACTGGTACCAATCGTGTTCTATCGTATCGCATTCATTTATTATTTGGTACAAAAATCAGTCTACCGAGTACTCGCGATATATTTGTTCTCTGAACACTCTTCTGAAACATGCCCATGAAAAAACACTATTTACCAACCTTAGACCTACCCTTGAGTTTATCTTCCTTACAAACAGTCTTCTGTTCATGAAAAAACATTACCAAGCAGTCCTCTGTATGAGTTATCTCCCATACAGTCTGCTCATAAACAAATACCTTACCAATCTGAGTCCTGTCTCTGAGTTATCTTCCATGGAATCAGTCTTCTGCACATAAAACAAAACATCTACAAACCCAAGTTCTCCCAGTGACTTATCTTTCAAAAAAATTCTTTTGCCCATGAAAATAATACTATTTACAACACGTCCTGTTTGTGAGTTATCTCCCATATCAATATTGTATTAATCCTTGTGAGTTAGCTCCCATAATGTCTTCTGCCCATCAAACAAATTATTTACAACCTCCTTACGAGTTATATCCCATACAATTTTCTGCCCATTTAAAAAAAAACATTTTTTGCTATGGTCAGGCCTCCCTGTGACTTATCTCTCATACAAACATCCATCTATTTTTAGTCACATTCTGTTGCATGGATTCTCTTTTTTGTGTTGACTGCTGCTTCAAGTTGTACTCTGTTCATGCTGGTGATTTGTTTTTCAGCAAAGTTGTTTACCGTTATTCACTGCTTAAGAGTGGTGATAATGATTATGACAATGAGTTTGAGCACGCTCTTGCTCAACACCCAACAATTTACGAGGACTCTACAGATGATGAGGTAAGATGTAGCATAGTTTCTATTCCATTCAATGGACTGCCTGTAATTAATCTACATGAATGCGTCTTGTTTGTAAACTATTCTTTCAAGTTATAAATAATTGCATTATATATTTAAATATTATTGTATTGTGTATAGATGCATTTGCTACGAAACCTAACATCTTTCATATTTTCAAGATCTTGGTGTACAAATAGTGGACACTAAATACATATTATATTTTTCAAAACTAAATAAATGTTTTACTAAAATTAAAGAGCTTGATTTACATTTTGGAGACTGAACAGCTGTTCTACTTTTGAGGAGCTTGGTGCCAATATTTGAGAGTACATATTTAATTTAAAGCAGCATGATTGATAACTATAAATAGAAGGCTCTAAATTCCTGTTTCTATTTTTAGGAGACTGGTGCACATGTGGGCGTCTCTAAACAAAACAGCACCCAGCACACGAAGCACAAAGTCCAGTCGTATCATGACGACTCGGATGTAGTAAGTGTTATTCTTCTCATGGCTCAGAAGTCATAATATTTGCTGCAAAAACTTTTTTTAAATGTATTTGCTGTGACATTGTATTTCTTTCGCCAAAAAAAAGAAAGAAACTTTAAAAAATGTCTTATATTTTATTGATAATTGACCGAAAAGTTCTGTAGGTTGCCATTTAGGAGCTCAGCGCAAGAACTTTGACCGATCGAAGGTTCGATCCTCCTCATGGGACAAAGTGGGTTATTTCCCATTCCAACCAGTTATCCACGACTGGTCTATCAAAGTCCATGGGCTGTGCTATCCTGTCTTTGGGAAAGTGCACACAAAGATCCCTTGCTGTTATTCGTAGAAGAGTAGTCAGTGTCGGCAGCAGGTTTCCTCTATGACCATGTGTCAATATAACTTGCTTTTGACATCCAATAACTGCTGACTAATAATCAATGTGTTTCAGTGGTGTCGTTAAACAAACTTTATCTTTTTCCACATATTAATTTGAATACTTATCTTGTAACTTGATTGAATATACAGCAGACAGCTTTTTCTCTCACACTCCAGAACATTATGTTTTAAGCACCGTCATATGAACAATCCTTTCCTACATGTATAATCTAAACAACAAAACCTCTAACCAATCGCCAAATCCCTGTACTATGTAGAGTTGAAAAGGTGAGCTTATCCAACCCCACCAGATGTACCCATTGTATGCACAGCAATTTTATTTTGTTTTTTGTTTTTTCATCAAAGTGACGAAAACGTGTGTAACAGGACAAAAGTGTTTTGCATCCGATATCATCTGTGTCAATGATGCATCATTTAGTAAAATAGCATCCTAATACTAACCATAAAACTTTCTGTACATATTGTGCAGTTTATGTATTTCATAACCATGATAAAACAAGATTAAATTCCAATTTATGTCTTTGTTTTCAGGACATGCTGGAGTGATGTTGAACATGTATATCGCACGGCTGTGTTGGTGCTTGTTTTTATGGATCGAGAGAGCTGCCTGCTTCATACATTAATGTGATACTCCTTCTTGCTTTCATTGCATCTATGAGCTGCTTATTTCACAATACGAGTTGTGATTGACAAGATTTCTGTTTGTCTTTCAGTTTGACATGTATTTAAAACAGTTTTGTTTACTTTTTCACAGTTGTTTTTTTCTATCTAAAATCTGTTATACTTCGCTAATTTTGTCTTTGGTATTATTATTTAATGTCTGAGGGTTTTATATATTCATGAAAACAAACCAAAATCCCAGTTCTATTTATGTCTGAAAGAATGCACATTTATGAAAATTATATAGCAAATCATAGTTAAACTAACTAACAACCGAAGGTTTTAAATGTAAACTACAACTATATTTTTAATCTGCTGCTATTTGGGCTTGTTTTCATTATTATGACAACATCATTATTTAATCAAAAATAAATTAAAATAAGATCTATTTGGGAAAATACTACAATGTACTCAACTTTTTTTCATCTGTAATATAGATATCATTTTAGTATAAATATAGATTAGACATCAACAATATTTCCTCATTTTGGGTTTCTAGTCATCTGGGATATTCAAAGTGTAAATTATGCAACATTGAGACGAACAATCTTAAGAAATCCAGAATATTTAAAGGCCAAGGAAAACTTATTTAGATTTTCGTTAGAGTGCACACATGTTAATTTCTACCCACTCCACCCCCTTACTTTAACGATAACACTGAAATTTTGTGGTGGGGAAAACATTTTGGTCTGTCATATCAATTTCATTCATTGTATAAATTTTAGTTACTTTGAACTTTCTGTAATGTAAATTTGTTGGGATGAAAAACGAATTTTATGAAGGCCATAATAAAATTAATGCTAGATTTTTATTCACATTTTTATTTTTTATTCTGTATTTTCAGGATATTTAAAATACTGCATATCGAGCATCATAGTTTATTTTGCCAATGAAAGTGGGGTAGGCCTCTATCTTTGATGTGGGCAGGGATAAAAATCTAGGTTTTATTTTATTATGGCTTAATGTTCAATAATGAGAGCCAAATCTTTTTTTCTTCTTTTTCTTTGGCCTGTACATGTATGTCTGATCTCACTGGGAATTCCATTTTGTCATGCAATACAGTAGATTGTAATTTATTATAGATTGTTTATGGTTGCCAAGGTTATCTGTGTATATTTGATCCTGCAAACCTGCTAGATGTAAATCTTTAGATCCATATTGAAGTTAGTTTTAAGACTGTCACGGTTATCTCTGTGTCGACTGTGAATCTTTATGTCTATATTAAGCTATGTTATATGATTGCCAAAGTTGTCTTTAGATCTACTGTGTATTTATTGCACCGTGGTTAGTGAGATACCCGTGGGAGATAAAACGATCTACCACAATGTGAGGAATGACCTTTGAGAGGTCATGACCTGTGAACAGGACACTTTTGATGTCACGAACTATCGCAGCTTCTACATTGTGTGACGTCATGCTTCTCCTATGGGAATGTTCATGGGACAGTGTTTCTGTGAGCTTATTTTTGTTATATAACTTGTTTTTTCGTTGTTTGAGTGTGTTGTAATAAATAACATACATGTACTACCGTTTATTACAACTTATGTGTTTTTAATTGTACATTCACTCTCTTTCGCTTGTGAATCATTGAAAACACACTCGTTGTAGATAAATGGTCTCGTTTAGTATTCTATACGATACCTAGCAGCTAGTGGTTAACAATATGTTTTAATAAACATACCTGACTACATTCTTGTTCAGTGTTGACTACAAAGCTCTGAACATGGATATTATTATATTTGAATGGTTTCTGTTACAGAAGATACACTCTATTAGGAATAGGCAGCACACACACATTTTTCAGGTGGCTTAAACTATGATATGACCGGTGTAGGCTGGTTTGATAAGCAATAGAGTGAATCAGCATGTTTTGAAACATACAGTACCAACATACTTCCCCTCCTATTCACCAATTCTGGATTTTGGTTTAATAAATACATCATTAGTACAGAAATAGCATTAAATTGATAGATTAAATGCATAAATCACGTTTTATCTGCCATTTTAGCTGGTCAGTGCACTAGGCTCACATCACTGGTATACATTCTGTTCAAAACATTCTGAAATAGTGTGTCTATTGGTTAGTTGTTAAAAGTGGCACATGGTAGTTCTGTTGGTCAATAGAGTATACCCGGTACCCTTAATCTCCTATTCTTAACCACAAATGTCGTAGCATTATTTTGTCACCAAACACTTCAACCATTGCTGTATCAAGCAAATTTTGTTATTGAATTATTTCTGTCTCTATAAGCCTATGAGTTTTCTGGGTGGTTTGTTTAAGTGTTGTCTCTGTAAGCCTATGAGTTTTCTGGGTGATGTGCTTATGTGTCCATGATGCTATTGTGTTCTTACAAAAGTTGTAAAAATGTATACAATGGCATGTAATATTATTTTGTTTTTTTTGGAATCAGCTTGTTTACCAAGATTATATTGAGTAATGTTTAACCCTCTCCAGATGAGATCCACTAAGAATGGCCAGGTCACTGCAGACAATAATGGTACCCCATTTACGTAACAAACTTTTGCCGTAGAGTTAAATCCTTTAATGGCATATACAATCGATGTGAGTAAATTGTAGTGTTGGGATGCCTAATATTCTTGTATAAAGTTTTAATAGACTTGGTCTGTACAAAACCAAACCAAATAATTACTGAAAAGGTTTAATACACAATGTACATGCGACATATTATTTCATAATAATTTGTGATTCAGTTTGCTGTTTTCACCTAGTTGGTGATTATTTCATATGTATTGGCATCTATAAATATAGAAGTGGGATGTAACTCCATGGTCGAGCATGCACCAATGAGCTGCTAGCTTACAGGATATCTACATGTATCATCCTCATGTTTAGAATTTATAGATTTTTTCCTTTTCCAACCAGTGCTCCATGACTGATACATGTATATCAAAGGCTGTGTTATGTACTGAGGGAAAGTGCATATAAAAGACCCATTGCTGCTCATTGAAAAGTTTCCTAACTGGAAGTTTGTTTCTATGAACCATGTGTTATATTAACCATATTGGACACCTTAAAACTATGAATTAAACAATATACTGAGGTGTCATTAAACATTCCTTTCTGTAAATGTATGCATCATTTATAATAGTTGTATGAGAACAGTTTCATTTGAGTTTAAAAAGAATACAAAAATGTTGTTCATTCCACTTGAGTTCACATTGTATATCCTGTTCATTCAATTCCAAGTAAGTTTTTTGTAAATAATTTTATCCTGCCAACTCGCACATATTTGGCATGAGTTGCACACATTTCTATCTAATGCAATGCACGTGGCTCGCATTCTTGCACATTAGCACAATTTGAACACTAAACAAAATATTCTCTTTTAAACTAACACTTATGATGACCGAAATTTTTTATTTCGCCTAAGGGAGTAACAAAAAGTGACCTCTTAAGACAGGTGGCTGCTTAATACAGGTCATAATACACTACAATTGATGATTAGGGAGAATATTATGATGACCTTTTAAGCAGGTTTGACTGTATCTTATTTTGATTCTATATTATTTGAAGGTACACATATTAAACAACGTGTCAATATTATAGTGATACAAAAATAGAATGAACATGGAATAACTTAAATTAATGTGTATAGTCATGGTAATAAAGTTAGGAGTGGAAAACATCACAAATTATGACAAATGGCGAAAAAAAAAAATATTTCTCGGTTTTGTTTCATTCTAAATATTTAATTTCAAATAAAGAATTAGCATATTATTGTTTTTATTTCCAAATCTGTTTTCAGTCTTTCCTACGTTGGTCCAAACTAAAGTTATCAACAAAAAACTTACTTGGAATCTGAGTAAACCTCATACTTATTATTAAGTATAAATGGAACATGTATTTATTATGTTAATCAGGGCTTATTTGCCCACAAGATGGGCTAGTGATTTTATTTTCATTTTTATCCATATTTTTGTTGGATTTGTGTATTTTACAAAAAGTAATCCACAAATATATGCACTATTCATACTCACTAATGTTTGTGTTATATAAACTGCAATGTCCTGTATTTGTAATGTGTAGATGTTTCTTTTTCATAGCAGGTCATAACATTTGACAACGGTTGAGTAAAGTTGCTTTGACTTTTAATATAATGTTTTGCACCTCTTTTCTTTTTATCATAAGGATCTTAAATTACATTCAACTACTCAAAATTCCATACAATATCAGTGGTTTTTTATTTTGTTATAGGCAAAAGTAAAAAAAAATTAATGACATAATTATACATGTAGTATTTTAATGTCAGAAAGATTGAAATATGAAACACTGATTCAGTTAAAAGGGCCCTGATAAATAACCAATATTGCTTATTGTTATTTGTATAACAAAAACACTCCGGCACACAGCAATAATTCTGCATTGTAATGTGGTAAAACATCTAAAATGTGAATAAATTAAATTATAAGTTTTAATAAATGTTAGTCATTGTTGTACAGTGTATTTGGGAAATTTCATTTGGTAGATATTAAGTAAATGTTTCTATTTATAGAAATCTATTCCAGTTAATTCCTTTATATGGAATTAATGTAAACTATAATTATAATAAATGCATTTATTCACAACTGTTTTGATTGCAACATTCCTAATACTGATGTAAAATATTTATGTTATTGGATGTCCTTTTTGGGTTTTTTTACGGCTTATTGATCAATCATGATTTCTTTGTTTTATGCCATTATTATGATTTCCATCTTTTTCATGTGACATTTTGATCTCATTTTTAATGTTAACCTATATTGATGCAAAAAGTTAATTATTAATTTGATTGTTTTTGCTCATTTTATGTCTGCTCTATCCGATTACATTAATTAACAGTCAGAGTAATTAATAACATCCTTTATTGACTTTCTCTTTAAAGATAGCACTGAGGCAGTTGGTATTTTTTTAATTGAACTCTCATTCCTTAATTCTTCTTCTTCTTCTGCATTCAGTTTCTTAATGCTCCTTGAATTCAAATCATGAGTTTTGCTGCCTCCATGAACTCCACAGTCAGCAGCAGGTCGTCTCTTTCGCCCCAAAGTTTTTCTCCGATTGTT
>JAULBR010114508.1:0-10001 GCA_032355825.1 Melanodrymia aurantiaca
GTACTCTGTACCACTTGAGAACAATGGTACTCTGTACCACTTGAGAACAATGGTACTCTGTACCACTTGAGAACAATGGTACTCTGTACCACTTGAGAACAATGGTACTCTGTACCACTTGAGAACAATAGTGCTGTGTATCCTTCATAATTGCTACTGTTCTCTCTCTCTTGCTGATAGTGTATAAAATAGCCTTTCCTGTCTGCTTAACAAAAAGAGTAGCCTTTGTAGTGGCAGTTTTTCTTCTGTAGCCCATGTGTCATAACAATTATATGTTTTGCACTCAATAGCCACTGTTTTAATGTTTTCAGAAATGGCACATATTAAATTTTACGTAAAGATTGTTCTGAGCACCTTTTAAAGATCAACTGTTGAACAAAGCATGTCACCATTTGTAATCTGTATTTATTTTAATTGCATTCTGTGGCTTCTTTTTAGGTACAGAATTTTTGCTGTAAATATTACGCAATACACACACAACTCTAAATTTGGCTTTTAAATGTTTTACCAATGGCCTTTGTGTGTAGTACCATGATATTGTGTAATTGCAAAACCAATGAAACATATACATCATGTTGTTGTATTTTATTCAGTAATATATTACTGATATGTTAATGATCTCCAGTGTATAGGGCTAGTCATTCACTATTATCAAGTATGTATGAATATTTACATAATTATTTTATTGCGGATCTATTATGCATTACAATTTTGATTGACAAAGTATTTGTTTTGTCAAATTTTGTAAATTGTTATATTGCAATAGACTCTTTTTTTTTAAAGTGATATTAATTCAATGCAAAATGTTTATCATGACTACCTTTGAATGCTAATGTTGTTAATGAAGGAGCCTTATGACAGTATTCTATGTATACATGTATCTGTGTTAGCTGAGCTGACCTAAAAGGTGATTTGGTAGTTACTGCACATTTAACCTTCTGCCAGTGTAAACTGTTATAATATTACTAATTTAACATCTTTTACTATCAATGCAAAAACAAATACCTCTCCAATCTTTATCAATAATGTATTAAAGGATATTGTTAACACAATGTCCATGTTAAATGCAATATGGCAATAGAATTTTTTAAATTGTGCTAACAATTTTTTAAATTCTAATGACATATTGCATTCATTATTTTTTATAAAACAACTTCATTGCTTAAGGAGTCTTACCATAAGTAACGAGAGTTTGGGGCAGGATTTCTTCATTTCATTTTGCATATACATGTATTTATATAAAACTGTTCTGTAATATTGTTTTTAAGGTGAGTAAAAAGACTATAATTTTATTGATTTTTGAGCCGAAATATCACATGATGGTCAACAATATTAAAAATATAATTTGTCTTTCTAGGCAATAATTATGTCGTTTTAATTACAACTATCATGCTGAAATTTAGTGAGCCATCTTCCAGTAAATTTGGGATCAAGGTCATCAGTACTAATATATTTTGTATTAAGTCATGATGATTGTATACATGTATTATATTAGTCACGTCCGTCCTTTAGTCATGTTTCATCTTACAAACTTGCACTCATATAAATGTTTTTGTTTATTATTTGCTCATTATTTACGAGTTTTGTCCCTTTAAAGTTAGTTTTAATAACAAATTTATTTTGTACACAATGTTGTATGCACTTCTTTCATCAGGTTTACAGTCATTGCTTTTTAGTTGTGAAAAAAGATCAATATTGCTGAAAAGTGCTTTCAAAATTGCAGGAAAATACTTTTTTGTAATATACTAGTAATGAAAGTACATGTACATGTATTTGAATTGATATTCAATTTCACTAAACAAAATAGGATAAAGTATTGAAACATTTGCTTTAAGATGTTTAATGCCAAAAATACCACTTGAGCGAAACAAGAAATGGTACATTCCAGTGAGGATGATGTCCTGTAGAGAGGTTCACTCCTCATATCTGACAACCTGTGTCCCCCCTCACCTAGTCAACCCTGGCAGTGGCGGATCTAGAATGGATTGAAGTGTGGTAACGTGCAAGGTATGGCGTGGCTTGTGTGAGCACAGTATTAAAGTGCCCCATCACTACCGGTACGTGCTCCCCCTGGGTTGGGTTGGGTCATTTTTAGTGTGCTTCCATCATAAAACTGTTCAAGCACACCTGTCATGAGCACAACCTCTGACGTCGCCAGAGAGTTCTGTCCATGACAGGGGTGCTCCCCTTGCCAAACAATTGTATTTATTTACAATGTAGATGGTCTGAAAGAGTGTTTCTTGGCATCATAATAATAATATTATCTACTAGTATTTTGTAACGACTGATTTAGCCTATTTTTAGGTCGGGGATGGGGGAGGGGGTGTATTTTATTGCACTAATTTGTTTTATCTTTGTAAAGGTGTGCAGTGCGGCTTTAGTAAACAAGTGGGTGGGTGGGAATTTATTTTTTCTATGAAGCAGAACTGTCTGTTCCGTGGTGGGAGTGGATCGTCTGTTGTCAAGCATCATGAGATTACAAAGAGCAACATACTGGTTAACTGGTAATGTGGTTTAACGCCTTCATCCATCCGAAGGATGTTGTAGAGGGCGCTGAGATTGAGATGCCGTTCTGACCCAAGTCAGGTCTTTTTCTCAATCCCAGAGCAACATAGATATGAATAGATACTTATAGTAGACCTAACTATTTATTAAAACATTTATTACTAATCCAAATAGAGCCAAGCCTCGTTCTAAAACACACGAGGTGACTAGATACTCAATACACCCATCCTAAATCTGCCTCTGCCTGGATCGACTATGGTCAAACAAAACATAATACTATTCATCAGATGTTATTGAAATTTTATCATGATATTTTAAGAGGTGACAATATCAATTTTGTTCTATAATACGAACATGTGATGTATGCAACTTATAAATTATGACGACCACTTGTGAAGCGGATATTTACATGTTATTCATTTAGGAATAATTAATATACCCAGAAGTGTTTAAAAAGATAGAATTGTCTTAAACTTGATATTATTTGGGGTTGTTGATCGTGAAGCACATTATTGTTATTATTATGTCGTGATGTATAACTATGGAGAAACACAATGTGATTTGTACAGACACAATTCATGACATATTCATTCATTGTTAACGATCAGTTGTTGATTTGTGAGAAATAGGACAAATGTAAGTCTTTAAAAGAGCAATAAACAACTCAGACCTGTCCAGATTGAGTTATCACATTTATTCATAGTGTGATTGATTAAAGTATATTTAACAGAAACACCATTAGCTAAAGTTTGTTTAACGACACCACCAGAACACATTGATAATTAATCAGCAGTTATTGGATGTCAAATGCACGTGAACTCACTACCGCCACATAGGCTACTCTTTGATTAACAGCCAGGGATATTTTGTGTGCACTTCCCACAGACAGAATATCACACACCACGGCCTTTGATGGACCAGTTGTGGATCACTGGTTGGAACTGGACATCATCCAACATGTCCTTTGAGGAGGGTCGATCTATGGTACCTCAGGCGGATGCTCTTGCATTGAGCTATACTCCACTCTACGACACCATTAAAGCACATTGATTACAAAAACATGATAATTATATTCGACTAATGCAATCAGAAGAATGTCATTGTTGCCACGTAGGTTTCACTTTATCGTTTAACAAAAAGTGATCTTTTAGTTCACATGATATATGATAGCACAGGCACTTGTGGTGGATTAATGGTTGAAGTTACTTTTCGATTGGTCATGTTACACATCTAAACTAGTTTAAAGATACAGTATCATAGTTACTAAATGGCAGTTCCCGCCAATTTTATACATACTTTTTATATTTTCAAAATGTAAAGAACATACAGCTTATACTTTAAATTTTTACAGTATAATATGGTCATTTACTAGTAGAAGATTTAGGGAGACCTTAACATCTAACCCGATCAATTAAGCAGAATGTAAACAATAACAATGGAGATTTAGAAGGGAAGTTAAACTCTTCGTGTGTGAGTTCATGTTTAAAAACCGGCTCCTGATTACACACATGTATTTTTTGTGTGTGCATACGTGTACATTTGCAAATTAATTTTTTCCTGTTAATTATACTAGCTATTTTCTGGGCGATTGATTTATTTGCTGTTGTATATCACAAATACACATGTACATATTAAAATAACAAAATATAGCACTTACAACTATGACACTGTAACTTTAAGTGTTTACACAATCCAGAAATATTGTCATAGCAATAGATTTGTAACGTAATATAACACACAATTTACCATATAGTATTGACCAAACTGTTGTTTATACTAAATTTTAAAGTACCGTAGGTTTTTTCCCGTATTTTCATAATGGTAGATTTATGTGTACAATGGAATATACATTTTGTGCCAAGGAGTTTTAACCGATTCCCTTTAATTAAACATTAATTTTCATAACTTTAAACTTCGTATTTTCATTCTTCAGTAGACTAATCTTCAAATCAGTCTTTCTCACGTAGGAGACTGTACATGAGTTCTCAACATTGAGTTAATGGCTGTTGTGTTTGGCCACAACAATTTTCTTGATACAGGTTACAGTGAAATATCTAGGATGTTCAGCTGTATCTGCTGCTTACCCGCTTGGACATTTCTCAGTCTCCAAGCTTAAACATGTGAAGATACTGGCGGAGTCGGATATGTCCACTTTAATGAGAAATCCACTGTTTGCTCTCCACCATGCAGTATGTTTATACTTAGACATCTTGTCTATCATTGTATTGTATGGGTGTTCTACTTTCAAACCAGACTTCATTGTATACATGTGTATTTTGTGTTTCTAAAAGACCCATCCTTATTGACTTGCTGCTCACCGTCCTCCATGCTGTATTGAGGGGTTAATTCTTTATGTTTATGACTGTTCGGTACTGGGTTGAATCCCAATCATGGCATTGGATTTTTAATCCAGGCGCGGATACAGAGGGGGTGCCGCGGGTGCACCCCGCTTGTCGAGTTCAAGACCCCTTTTTTTTAGAAATACAATGTAGGTGCCTCTTTTTTTAAATAAATCAAATAGTAAAAAATCAATGTCCAAAAATATATCTTTAAAGGTTCAAAAATTTCCGGAGGAGCATACCCCCGTAACGTTCTATGCAACACATAAACGACCCCCTCCCCAACTCTCAAAATCCTGGCTACAGGCCTGACAGTTAAGTACATACATGTATACATATAAGCAACATATTTTATAAATTATTTTGAACTGTTAATGAATACCTATTTCAAGCTGTTCATTTGTCAATATTACTAGTCCTCGTGGTTCCACCATCGACTCTTTATACACTGTAAATTACAGTTCCTTACTATCCTGTGCAGCAAAGTTCAAATAAAAGATCTCTTGCTGCTTATTATATAGGAGTAGTGGATTTCCTCTCGAACAGTAACGTAAACATTATAACCTCGAGATATCCGTGGTATTCGAAATTAGAACTTTTGAAACAAAACAAATGCATGTATCATATGTACATGTACATGTATAGATTATCTTCGTTTTGTAGCTGGCTGACTGGTAAGAATTCTCAATATAATTCATAAATTTAATATTATATTAAGTTTCTGCAGTTCTCCAATAAATGTTCAGGGAATGTTTGTTTAATTACCACTATTTAGTAATCAAACGGACATGTAGACTTTATGTATGGCAATGTATTACATGTGTTTGTCATGCTAATTCAGTATACCGGGGTCAAATCGTGTTGAATCATGTACGGGAATAAATTAAAAGTTATACATTCTTAAAAGTGGCCCAATTTTACGCGTGCACCATTTAATCAGGTTATCATTTCCAATGTCAATAATCTATTAAATAAGAAACGATAGGTAGTGTGTGACAAAATTGTTTTAAAACAGAAACTTGCTTTATTAACATGACAATGTAATTTGACAAATGAACGGCTATTGTTTTTTATTTATTATGCCTCGCACGTGTGAACATGCACACAATGTCATGGGAATCCTATGAATATCTAAAAGAAACATTCTAAATTTCGTGTAAGCGTAATATAGTTACCATATCAATCGCAGGAAAAACACAAAGCCAAGGGTATATATACTTAATACGTATAATATTGCTATAAAATATTTAATTTTAAAGATGTCTAAAAATATTTGGCTAATAATGTGTTATATTTGTTTAAATGTTACCCCAACTGTCTTACTTTCTTCAGAAGGAAGTAATTTCTGTCAAACGTGTGCGTCATTTTAATGCGTATATATAATAATACATACAGGTATATAATATTATGGTAAAACCATCCATCTCTCCCTGGGGTTTTATTATATGTAGGCCTTTTATGTAGGCTATACATGTAGAATACATACAGTGAAAATATGTTGTCATTAAACAAGAATTGTATAGACCCAACAGTAATACATATATTTTTCCACACGGTAGCACCATCATAATTATTCGAGAAAAAAATACAAAAGCATGAAACTATTTTGTGTTGTTAAATGGACCATTAACTTGTGGCGTGCTTTTTACTAGATCTTTTAGGAATTTTGTCACAAATAAGGATCTAAAGCGATTAGAGCAGTGTCACTGAAAGGCCAAATATATATATATGTACTTGTAATATTTTCAAGATTTATATCATAGGAAAGAACATTTAAAAACGTGTTGATAATTGGTTTAGCATTACGATATACAGTGTATGTATAAGTTATAATTATATATAATTTTGTTTTTTAAAATTATATAATTATATAAGGATTGACTCTAATTTCTTTTAGATTCATCGGGGTATAAACAAAAACAAACATCCGCAAACTGCGTGAATCGGCGAAGCACCACTGGTCTTTTAGTAACACTGTACACGTATAAGGAACAACAAATTATACATAATATATACGTGTAGTGTTACTAAAAGACCAGTGCATGGTTCTTCGCCGATTCACGCAGTTTGCGGATGTTTTTTAGTCACGAACCGGGAACTTTAAAAAGCCCGTTTGATTAATGCATGTGATAGTAAAGTTATTTCCGACAGGTGTAATGCATGTTAAAGTACAACATTGCTTCGACTAGGAAGTAGACTTGTTATAAACAGGTAGCATGTACCAGTCACAACTTTAAAAAAAAAGAATACTTTTTAATCATGTTTAGCAACCAAACTATCCTGCGACACTTTAAAGACGCAACTCGATTTGCTCCCCATGTTAATTTCGTGCTACCTTGCATTGACATCGTTAGTGAGCGTAATAAAATGAACGTGAAGCCAAGATAAACATTTATTTAGGTTGTCTACCCAGACACTAAAAAACCAAATTGGAATTGGGTATCGTTATACATTTCATAAGTCAGTATTTGTGTTTGCAGTCAGCAGTACTCGACGCCAATCGGCTATCGAAAAACGCAATCCTTGCCTTGGTATTGTTCGCTATGGGGGCTTACTATTAAATGTTGGTGTAAAAGAAATAGAATTCCGTAAAAATATTAATATAGGTCTGAAATAATGTATAACGCACTCTGGCCTTGATACCTATATAGGATTCTTAGTCAAAACCAAACTTACATAAACCATTATAGAACTTTTTATCGCGTTTTTGTTTCGTAGCATCTCCTTATACATCTCCTGTTATGGATCAGGGGCCTGTTTCACAAAACACCGTAAATCTAGTTAGTTATACGACTATGGTTAGTAGCCGAGATATCATAGGTTTTTGGTCATTTGAGACATATTACACGTGGACGCTATTCGTTCCTGGATACAATTATGTTTAATTATATTTTGGGAAAACTCTTTTAGTTACATATTTACGTTTACGTCCACAACTAGTCGTAACTGTTTTGTGAAACAGGCCCCTCACATTGTTGCCGTGGGAAGCTTTACTTGCTGGTGTTGACATGCCTTGGTAACTTTATTTCATATTTGTTTATCTTTTTTCAAATCAATGCAAATCTTGCTGTAATGTATGTGTATTTTGACATTCTGTATATTTATTCGTATTATATATATAATAGAGTATAATTATTTGTATATAATTATCATTTAAATATTGTTTGAGTGACTTATAAGTATATCTAATGATTATTATGTAAATAAGCTTGATGTTTATCTTGTTTATCTATAGCACTTGAATAGGCTTTGCCTGTTGTGCAATCCGTTTGACATGCTCAATAAGATATTTCAAAACGAATGATATAAATACGATTATATGTGTTTTTAAACTCTATTTTGCACTAGGCCTGTTGGCTCTTGACCATATAGATATGATATACGAACATCTTTCCTTGATTACTCCCAGTCGCTGTTGTCTTAAAGCTTCCTTTCGTCTTTGCATCTCCAGTTCCTCCATCAAACACTTCACATACCAGTAACCATGACGATAGCCGCCGCCTACCCGGATATACTTGTGCTAAAAGGAAACGCACATATCAATACGGTAAACATTTATAGAGTGGATAAGTCGGCAAAAGCGGGAAGTTGGGTAGTAAAACGTCGTACTATATGGACAAATAATACATTCTATGTTTTAGATACACAATGTCTAGTTTTAAGACGAATGCCACCGTGTTTACGCAGCTAATGCTATTTGGAGCCATTTTATTATTAAAAAGTAACATTTACTTAAATCTTAATACCTATGGTATCAACATGTGTATATCCAATTAAATGTGTTTAGGTCATCCAAATGGATATAATAGCTTAATATGTACCTTGTCTAAACTAATTTGTTTCGTGCCTAATTATTGTAGACAAAAGTCCAAGCTCGATTATTAATCTACTGCAAAATCACTGTGCCTTGAATAATATCAAATCTTGTTATAGCTATATAAGTATAACATAATTTGTTGTTCAGCAGATATTAAGTCGTCTACATAGATACATAAACGTACTAGTTTTACGTGTTCATGTCCTACCATCAAGTAATAATTATAACTGATTAATATAACAGTGTGTGCAAATACCAAGTTTCTCTGATAGTGTTATTAACCAGAATAAATACTTACAGATTCGCATTTTCTGTGTGGAACTCGAAGAAGACATTTTAAACAATCATCTGATGAGGACTGAAAATAAACATGACTTTATATTGACCTTTTGATGTAAAAGCTTACACGTATTAATCAACTTGAATAGTTCTACAAAGGTCGTGTGCATGCAACTAAAACTGAATGATGTCTTAGGGCCACTGGTTTCAGTTTAAGAGGAATGTCACAAACCTGGCACATCTAGGCGTCAACAATTATAGGAATGCATTTAATATCAAAATTATCAAACCATTCCATATACGAGCCCAGTTGATTTTTTAAAACTAAGTCGTGACGTTATACATACATAAACTCGTGTTTAAACTGTATCCTGCCACAACGTAATCCATGTTGGGTGCGCTTTCCACTAGCGGTTTAGACATTCCCGCTTTGGGTACGATCCGCCATAACATCCGGTACCTACTTCCAAGGCTGTACCCAAGGCGAGTACCCTGCCTCATCGGTCGCCTCCTTTTCACATCCCAAATAGTGGCTTAGTTAGTTATAAGTTATAACATATTTACGTGCTTATATTCAATTAAGGTTCAAGCACGTATGTCATGGTCAAACACGTATGTCAATATTTCAAATTGATAAGTAACAAGGAATCTTTTATTATTATGCACTTTCCCATAGACAAGACTGTACATACCACACAGTCTTTGTTGAAACGGTTGTGGACACTGGTCGGTGTAAGTGGAAGTACACCTACACATTGAGTCTTGCGGAGCACTAACTCTGGGTTGGAGTCCATACTGGGATTAAAAATCCCATATGCCACGAATGGGATTCGAACCCAGAACGATTAGATATATATACCTGTGGCAGGAAGGGCGAGTCGGCACTCGCTCTGCATGCTATCCCGGGGGTCCGTCTGTACTTGGCCGAATATCGTGCACTCACGCTGCTAAAATGGCGGGACTGAAATACAAAAATATATAGAGGATATTAAACGAGCTACCCTGTATTATCAAGTTTAAGTCCCAAGTGAAATAATTTTCATTTGTCATGAGCTTTAGCG
>JAULBR010114594.1:0-19628 GCA_032355825.1 Melanodrymia aurantiaca
GAATCATAATGGATGTTAAAGTTTGTTAGTTTAACGACACTATAGGAACACATTGATTATTAATCAGCAGTTATTGGATGTCAAACGCACTGTTATATTAACACTTGGTCATAAAGGAAACCCATGGCCACCACATTGTCTACTCTCCTTCAAATAACAGCAAGGGATATTTTATGTGTACTCCCCAGACAGGATAGCACACACCACAGCCTTTGATGGACCAGTCGTGGATCACTGGTTGGATTGGGAAATAATAACATTTCTTAAAGAAGGCAGCCATTGCTGAAATGTTGGGCAGGAGTTGAAATTAGCCCAGGATGGTGGCTAAACCGTCCAGCCATAACAAAAATTTCCAGATCTAATATGGCACCTTTATTATTATGTTTGTATCTTACACCAACATCACTTTGGTATATTGGTGAATTTTTATAATTAAAAATAAAAATTACCACCAAAAAATTATTTTCAAGAAAGTTTTTGTAGGCCAATCAGTCCATCACACAAGATTATCTGCTGTCCCTAGACAACTTCTATCATCCAAAACCAGTCGGCATGGCAGCAGTTCTAACCCTGGTTGAGAAATCCAGTTTGTACCAGGAAAACATTATGACCATGATTTTTATAAAATGATAAATTTGTGTGTTATCCTAACCGTTTGTTTTTCTTCTTGTAAATCTTTTTCCATACTGATGATAGAGTCCATGTCTTGATCAGCCAGCTCCCCATCACATCCAACACTGAAAGCATTGACACAGTAAGTACATGTACTTTATATCTCTAAAACAGTGCACTGAAAGTATCCACACAACATGTAAATTATACCTAAAACAGTGCAATAGAAATACATCTGAGGATCTGCCAACTCCCGATCACACTGAGGGTCTGGACCATGCAATCCCCACCCCACCCCACCCCAACTCATTTAATTCAGTAAAACTTCGTGTCTGAACATTTGTAGTGTTTTTCGTAGATAACTTTAGTTTCGTTTAACGTAGAGAAAAAAGGTCAAACTTTTTGAAAAAAAATATGTCCTATTTTTGTGTCCAAATTATATAACCTTAGGTTAACAAATAAAAATATTGTAATGTAAATACATGTATAGTCAAACCTGTCTTAAGCAGCCACCTAAGGGAGTAACAAAAAGTGGCCTCTTAAGACAGGTGGCCGCTTAATACAGGTCATAATGAATTAAAATTGATGATTTGGGAGAAAATTATGGTGACCCTTTAAGACAGGTGGCTGCTTAATACAGGTGGCCACTCAAGCAGGTTTGACTGTAATTATATTTACACCCAATAGCAATGTCTTTTTTTCGTGCTGGGATGTCGTTAAACAACAATTTAATAATACGTAATTAACTAATTAATGTTACCTGTCATGCCGCTCCAAGACATCCGCACACATCGTCTTCCATCGCAAGTTGATGCCATCCAGCTTTTCTCGCAATCTGTCGGAATCAGGAGCTGCCGACTGCCGTATTATCTCATTGCCTGCCGCATTCATTCCATTCACCGTTCCCTGGTGAAGGCGGATGTTACTTTCCAGTTCCTGTTACACACAAAATAAAGACACTTTTTAATTTTACATCTTCAAATGTCAAAGGGTAAATGCAGTACAACAGAATTGTCCAAACTTACAGGAAATGTTCTCCATATCCAGCTCATCTTTATACCGAGATGTACTCAAACAGACTTACAGTGTTCCAACCTTTCATTGATCACAAATGAGAATACTGTCACCTGTTGCTAATATAATCTTTGACCCATATTCAAGCTTTCTTTAAGTGAACGCTGTACTGGTAAAATGTGTGTAAAATGTAGATACACATAGATGTACATGCCTAGAAGCACTTGCCACTACCACTTTGTTTTAAATTCAAGGATACCAATAACAATTGACAAGTAATTAGTTAGTTATAACTTAAATTGATGTCCTAGCACGTCTATCCTACATGAGCAGTCCAGATGCCTTGAATTCCTGTCCAAGACAGAAGTTAGTGTTAAGTATTAAGAGAGGAAACCCACTACTCCTATTTGATAAGTAGCAATAGATCACTTATATACATTTCCCAACTAATGGGACAGCACAAACCATGGCCATTGTTATAACAGTTGTGAACACTGGTCAGTGTAAGTGGTGTACATCTGTCCATTGAGACTTGTGAAGCACTCATTAGGGTTCGAGTCGTTACTGCAATATTGCCTCTAGCAGGATTTGAACACAGTACCAACCAGTTTTGAACCCAGTTGTCTAACCACTACACTACAGAGAGCGGTGTGACAAGTTATTTAGTTACTTGCTATATATCTCACTGGAATATATCATGTGAAAACTCATTGGTTTATCTGCAGAGAATTAACCAACCGTCATTTTGATATTATCACAATTGTATCTTTGATACGGTCAGCTTCATTTTGTCTGCATTGTGGACAATCAGAAAGATGCCTATCAATTCCAATCAATACCCTAATAATTATATCAAGACAGTCAAGCTCAGAAACATTTTGTAATGGTTTCAGATTTATCATAGATGACCCCACAATGTGTGTGTATTTCGCCATATTTGATCAATTTCAGTGCACAACCGAGACCATGGGCATCATTATACTGAGATCTGAATTACAAATCTAGACTAGCTGCTTTTCACTCTGTCCCTTGGAAAATAATTGAATTATTTTCCAGGGGCAAGTGAAATTGTATTAAAGTTTCACTCCTTGTTTTCCACTACTGGTTAACAAAGACCATGATAGGGAGTGCTTTAAAAGATCTCTTGCTGTTTAGTAATAAACAGTGGACCCCTGTCTCCCATATAACAGTAACTTCTGTCCTGACAGGCAGTTGAGGCAGCTGGACTGTGCTCAAGACAGATAATAGTATTGCTAAATCAACACAGATGTATTGGTTACAAACTTCCCAACTTCAGTTACAAACTTCCCAACAAATCAATCCACACCTCCATTTACTTACATCAACTTTTATATTAGAACTTAGAACTTGTAATTCCACATATCTGACAACTAAATAGAAAGAAAATGATTCTACTATACATTGTTAAGTGTGACAGTAAATTATATAACACTCCACTTACTTGGCCACAGTGTTAGTCATAGACCCTCAGAAGCATTAATGAACAGATTGCAACTACATGTACACTGTATAATATTTCTACATGTACATACCATATAAGCATTATACGGATATCAGTTACTATACACGTGCATGTACATGTATTTCCAACTGTATTTCATCATATATTTTCATGAATGGTAACTACACAGCTGTCAGCTACCCACCCACACACCATGTTAACAGTTTCCTCTATTTAATTGTTATTGTTTAATTTTGAAAGTTAATTCAAGCCAAGCAATTCATAGAAATAAATATCAATACATCTCATTTGATGAATCATCAAATGAGATGTATTGATATTTTTTTCTACGAATTGTTTGATAACAGTTGAGGATAACTAATCTGCTTTTTCACATTGTTGTTGGAATTGAATTTATATTAACTTGAACAAACATGGTGCCAAATCGAAATTAGCGATAAGGGTTGTATGGCGCGAGTCATTTTCTAATGATTTTAAAAAAATTAAATTTTACTGGCTATCGGGAACGGCCAAAGCAATTAATTGGTGGCCAGAGTGTAAAAATCTCTGGCCTTGGGCATCGTAATCTAGAAGCCCTGGATAATAAACATTCCGAATGTACCGTACATACATTGTATATGAAATAAGATAGGAACGCTCCATGTTTAAATGAGAATCTGTCTCAACTAGCAATCCATCTAAAGCTAAGATTCCATATATACGCGGTATGCAGTATGCAAATGCGACATAAAATGGAAAATATGTAAATACAACAGCTTGATTCCATATGTCCGACTGCGAATATGATTTGAGTAGACGAGAAAACTGGATCGCTCAATGTCAACATAGCTATTGGTCCGAATGCGTATTTGCAGACCGCGTATGTGGAATCTTAGCTTAAACCAGCATTCTGTCTAAATATGTCATAAAATATCAATCCGTCTAATCCAACAATTGATCGAAACCAGAATTTATCTGAGCCATCAATGTACCTAAAGTAGCATCTGCTTAATCAACCTATTTGTTGAAACTAGAATCTATCTGAGCCATCAATGTATCTAAAGTAGCATCTGCCTAATCAACCCATTTGTCGAAACCAGAATCTAGCTGATTCAGCAAACTATCTAAACCAGAATATATCTAATTAATCAAACAATCTGTCTAAAGCAGGACATAGTGAACTAAAATTGAGTTTATTAAGTCCCAAATTGGCTAACAACACTTGGACAAACTGTATAATGTGCAATTCTGTCTAAAACTGGATTTTTTAAAGTTTCCATGGTAACATTTAATTATTAAATGACAAAATTATGCAGAAATAAAATGTAACTTTATTAAATTTATAGTTACTAAGCAAACGAAGCTGCTCAGTTTCAGTAACACATGTACATGTCGTGACAGTTGTTTAGTAATGGAGATCCAGTAATAACCTAATTATCCGTGTGTAAACAGATTAGGAAATAGTATTCTTTAATCCTTTCCCCAGTACAAGCCACATAAACTACTACAGCCGGTGCTCAGCTGCAATTTTATTGATTTATCGTAAAGCCAAACTGGTGTCATTTAGCTTAGATGCTTATTTTGTGACAGTTTGGTACATTAATACTCAGAAACTATTGCTTCTAATGTGATCGATTTTTCAGTTTGGTACATTAATACTCAGAAACTATTGCTTCTAATGTGATAGATTTTTCAGTTTGGTACATTAATGCTCAGAAACTGTTGCTTATACTGTGATAGATGTTTCAGTTTGGTACGTTAACACTCAGAAACTGTTGCTTATTCTGCGATAGATATTTCAGTTTGGTACGTTATAACACTCAGAAACTGTTGGTGTTGCAATTAATTTGATTAAATAACTAGATGTAACTTGAAGACGTGGTTTTGTGGATAACCCCACCTTCCCTACATCCACCCACATGAAAAGTTTGATGACCCTATATCAATTTGGGTATTAGATATGTTCCAGAAACTCAATATTTTTTTCTATGGAGGTCAGAGTTCAAGATATAGGTCACTGTGACCTATTTTTGTTGTGTAACTCACCGTCTTTCTTTAAACACAAAGTTTGATGACATTATTTAAATTAGTGTACGAGATATGCTGTGGAAAAATAGAGTTCTTCTATGGAGGTGAGATTTCAAGATATAGGTCACAGTGACCTAGTGTTAATGTGCATAACACCACCTAACAAAGCATGATGACCCTACATGATCTAGTGAGGTAGATTTTTCCAGAAATGATTTGGACTGAGAGACTTGGCAAACAGTATATAAATGTATCCCTGGCTTTGTTGAAGCATTAATCTATTTCATTTGTTTTATCCTAGTGGGATACAAGTGTTTTAGAATTTGGTATCCACAATTGAAATCCAACATTATCGGGATACTGCAAATCTCTAACCCACTTGAAACAATTAAAAGATTTAAAATACCAATGAAATTGAATTTGTGATTGCAATTATACAATGACTTTGTAGGTAAGCCTACTGCACTGTTTTTGTTTCTTACGACCAAAACAATTCATGATGGTATAAAAATTGTCACATTTTTAATCTAGATGTTCTTACCATGTACATCTTGTCTGCTACCTGAAAGTCATCAGCTGTCTTGGCTTCAGACATAGTCTTCTCAGCAGAGTCCAACCATGTTGCCAGTTCCTTCACATCACTGTGGAACAGCCGCCATTGTTCCATTGCTTTTGCCCATCGTCTGAAAACAATCAACAGTTAGTATGAAAATAACAATAAAAACTCTTCCTGCCAAAAATAATGTTCACATACACTGTGGAACAGACCCCACTGTTCCATTGCTTTTGCCAATCGGCTGCAACCAATCAACAGTTAGTATGAAAATAACAATATAAACTCTTCCTGCCAAAAATAACACGTATGTTGTAAGATCTTCTTGCAGAAATGTGACATATACATAATGTTCGCATCCCATTTTACACGAGAGTACGTCAAAATGTTTCATAAATAAATATGAAATGTATCAACAACATAAAGATGACTTCTTTGTGCACAAGGATGAGACGATGGAAAACTGAACATATGGAGACAAACAAATGATAAAAAAATACACTGTGTTTAAACATCCCCGTATCAGTAAACAGAATGCCCATACATCAGCTTAGAACCAGATCATGTACTAGAAAAACAAACATGAAAATTCAAATGTAATAATTTGTTTCATACCTAAAAAAGTTGTTTAAACTCATTTCACTTTTAAAATGATCCTATTAGAAAATTGTTATCAAACAAAATGCTAGCATACCACCATATTCCCAATAGAACAGACAGAAAATGGTGTTTTCTCGGTTGTTCGAATGTGCAGATAACAGGCCGGAACTGATAAGTGAAATAAAACTATTGATAAAGTGGCAATAACTGTTAGATAACTAGCATTAGCAACCAAATTGAGTATTATGTACATTTGTCAATCAGTCCCACAAGCTGCCAACGAAATCTGATTGGAAGATATAAAACAATGATGTCAATAACATGTTCTTTATTCTAAGTGATTTGCACATGTAATATAAAGCAATGGTGTCAATTAATTGTAAGTGACAAACATTTTTGGAAATGTATGTGACAAATATACCTTGGTCTATTTCATATCATTAGAGTTTCACATTAGTGTTAGTTAGAAGAGCTTTAATAATACAAAATTATATATACATTATCACAAATAACTGATGAAAATAATAGAATATCATATAAATATCATATGTAATTTACTGTGATAATGTAATAAATTAAGATACCTCAAACAACTGTCGTAAACGTGACTCATGAAGATACCTCAAATAAAACGGAATAGTGACAACATTTATTTTGTAGTAGTGCACTCAAGTTGTTCCTTAACTGTTTCTCAAATAAGGTTAAACCCTTTGCTACGAATTTAATCCGCTGGGATATGTTAATGCATTTCTTCCACTTGAGACGGAGTTGACATTGTCCCCATAATCTTGACCTCACTTAATCTTGACTTAGTGGGACAGTGGATTGATCTTGCAAACACTGTTATAAGTTATCAGTACTAAAGACAACACACACGCATATCAAGCTGGAAACTCACTACTACTGTCAGAGTTCAAATTTTATAAATCTCTAACATATTAAAGACAAGTCTTGCGTTCAATAGCGCGGGCGTTCTGATACCGCCACAAAACGTTTTGATGTGATAGTACACGATGCGTACCAGTCAAATTGTTTGAATCAGTAGCAGAATGCCCGCGCTATTGAACGAAGGACTTTTGGTTCATACTTCATAGATGTAGTTTGAGTTAATTCTTTAAAACATTTGAATGAGTTTTATCCATTTTATCTACAATAAGCTTCTTCTTTTAAAGATTGAATTTCTGTTCCTGTCCATTTTAATACACTTCTTATACGTCAACATATTTTAATCCGACTCCATGCATCTTTGTACATGAAGTCTCTCACACTATGCAATATAACAAGCAGGCTATCCTGGGCTACTGAGTACCACACTATTTACTGCATACAAATACATACATGTACTTTGTGATTTGGATAAACTTGAAAATGATATGCAATTTAATGAGGACGCAGATCTATAAAAGAATGGTAACACAATAATGACTTCCTTAAGCTGTAAATGATCAATGATTTCTCATGACATCGATCATGGTAACTAAGAATAATCTCCAATGTTTTGTCCACGACTCCATGTTCATGTAATGCAACGGCTTATTTGAAGTTTCTACAGATTGCTAGTTCAACTCAGGGATATCCCCAAAATCCCCGCTATATCAGCAAATATCCTTAGCAATGGGACTGAACTTGAGTTGTTGTTTTCAACGATATTGATATTGTCTTCTTGGTTATTTAGTCAATGTCAGCAGTGACTGATTAATATCTTGATTTAAATACTTTTTGTAATAGCTAGCTGCATACAGTAACAAACTATTTCTGGTTTCTTTAACTAATTGTCTTGTACATGTACATTGTATTTTAAAACCACTTGTTAATAATTATTCATATTATTATAATTATTATTATTGTTATTTACTATCACCCATAACCACCTTCAAATGTATGCTCTGAATAAATTGAGTCTACTGTGACATTTTGTGTCATGGTCTGTCATTTTCCCAAATAATAAAAAATAGGTTCAAGGGTCTATTTTACAGACACAATATAAACATATATTAAAAACATATCAAATTGCTTTAAACTATTATATAAATTATCAATCAAGTAATTTTTTTATTAAAGTTATAACAAGTCCTATGTATTAAAGTTAAACCGAAGGTAAAAGACTGCAAGGAACAATAACAATTAGCACGTTGTATCACAGGTGTTTCTGTTCTAAAACCCTGGGAAATATTCTATAATGAATAGATATGACCCGGTGTCTGCTAAAACATGATATATGAGCACAAGATCAACAAGGAATATAAACGCTCATATCTGAAATCAATACCAGCAGCGTTAAGGGTACTACAAAGAACTGACGGATACTATGTCGTTAAGTAGAGACCTGTGAACAGAGGTATATAATATAAGAAGTTATTGTGGTGATATATCACACCTTTCCAATATGGTAAAACAATTAATATAAATATGAAACGAGATACAGTTGATAGATTTAGTAGCCTAAAGCTATATCAGATTAGTTCCACTGAACATTCGATTACTTGTTATTGCTGTGTACAGTATTTCAGTCAAACAAGATATAACACCTTACCATGTGAAATCAGACTAAATGTTTATGAAACGTAACTGTTTCTTAAAGTCTGGTTTATAATTCAGATGAAGCAATTTTGACTATCTGTTGAAAGCATATACAACAAACTCAAAAGTATTCCTCTGTTAAAAAGTAAACTCAATGAAAAGACAAAAAAAGTTTCCGTTATATATATGGAAAACCAGAGTGTATATATATACATGTATATATGTTTTGTTACAAGAGCTCTAATGGTGGAAATACAATAAACTATATTTATCGGTTGTCATTCCAAATTGCATGTTGGATCAATAAGTCCCTATAAAAAATAAACCAATAAAAATATGTAATTAATGAAAGTCTGGTTAGGCCCAATAGTATTACAAGCTTCCAGATCTTGGTTCCTATGGAATTGTATTCCTTTCATACTGTTTTTAAAATAACATTGGTGAGAATTGCAAAATGTAAACAAACTCTTTTGATATTGCATAAGTAGGCCTACTGTAAATTTGATATACTTGTTCATTTGATTCCTGATATCATGTTACTGTAAATTTGATATACAAGTTTATGAGATGCCTGATATCATGTTACTGTAAATTTGATATGCAAGTTCAAGAGATGCCTGATATCATGTTAATGTAAATTTGATATACAAGTTCAAGAGATGCCTGATATCATGTTACTGTAAATTTGATATACAAGTTCATGAGATTCCTGATATATCATGTTACTGTAAATTTGATATAATATATTATATGAGACTGTAATTCCTTACATCCCATTACTGTAAATTATAACCTGTCTAACCATAATCAAATAATAAGAATATAATGATCTACCAATGGATACTACTAACTACATGTAGTAACACCATTATATAACTTAACATACAAAATATAATGATTAGTATTTACATCAGTCAGTCTAGGAATGTGTGGAAACACGAACAGCTCGAATGCGACCATTAACATACGTGTACATGTATACTGTAGAACGTGGCATGCAACCGTGAACAGAAACAATGTACATTTAGTCGATCAATATTCGCCTCTCAATGCATCATAATGCATCACCAATGAATATTAACTGGGAAAATTGCAGGTCGCAGTGTACTATAATGCTATTCATCGGTTTTCCAATGCATTAATATACCGCACATGATTCCAGACTGCAGTGACGGGTAATGTGTTTTAATGTCTTCATCCATCCAAAGGATGTCGTAGAGGGTGCTGGAACTGAGAGTTCAATCTGACTATGGTCAGATCATACTCTGCAGTGTCCATAATGTGGTAAATACATACTACTTAGCGATTCCAGACAGCTGTGTCCATATAAGTGATAAATAATTACTACTTAGCGAAATCTTGTCATTATGATATAAAACACTACTGCCTACTCAAGTTAAAATCTTGTAAAATCTAAAATAACAAGTAAAAAACAACGGAACACTAAAATCGAAAGCAATCAGCTTGTAAAATACATTTGGCTGTATGTTTGGTCATATACAATATACATTAGGTCTATGTAACATTGTACTGGATCTAGTAAGTTTGTAAACATAAAAATGGATGATTATATAAGTAAAATATGATAATTTGTCTAACAAGTACTTTAAGATAAACATTTTTTTGGCATTGAACTTACCGTAACAATAGAGGATCATAGGGTAGTGTGATCATTCCGTTTATAATCTGAGCCATGTTTACATCAACAGGGTTAAATGCCACAGCTAAATCCATCGAAACTCTTCACTGTGTTTGAAAAGTACGAAATCCAAGTACGGTTGCTAGAAATGTCACAAACCGTCTTTCTCTTTCTTGCTACAAGGATATGCATGTATGTGTGACATTGTTCATCAAGCAATTTCCTCGTCAGATCTGTGGTCACTTCGGGATTTGTGGTCAGTTCGGCTTTTGCGTTCTGAGCAAAGTAAAACGGGTTCATAGCAAAATACAGTAAACAGCATGTGAGTAGGAGTTGTGACTTTTTCATCCGACTCAGTGTATTGATCTGCCTAATGCTGCAGGTTCCAGACACAAATATTTCCAAACACAAACTGCACAGAAAAAAGTAGAAATTGCTTGTAACTCCATACAACATGTAGGAAACATTTCCATTTTTTTTTCTATTTTCAATGTTTTTCTAAAAAATAACGACACAATATGATTTCAACTGCACTTTGTATATAGGATACTTTTCAAACAGCGTTTGGAAATCCAGAAAAATAATAATGGTGCCACTGAATACAACACTGGGAAATCACTTGCTATGCATATATACAACATACGCGGAAACATTTAAAAAACATTCTCTATTTCGTAATTCTGAAAACGACACAATATGATTTCAACTGCACTTTGTATATAGGATATTTTTGAAACAGTGTTTGTAAATCCAGAAAAATAATAATGGTGCCACTGAATACAAGACTGACAAATCACTTGTTATGCCATACAACAAACATGAAACATTTCCAGAAAATTCTCTATTTCAATGTCTTTCTAAACAACTGCACTTCGTATATAGGACAGCTTTGAAACAGTGTTTGTAAATCCAGAAAAAAATAAATAATGGTGCCACTGAATAAATCACTTGTTACTCCATATAGCATACATGTAAAAATTCCAAACAATTCTATATTACGTCATTCTAAAAATGACACATGATTTCAACTGCACTTTGTACATACAATGTAGGATACTTTTAAAAACAGTGTTTGTAAATCCAGAAAAATAATAATGATGCCACTGAAAACAAAATTGGCAAATGATCGTAAAACTAATTTGTCGATCAACACTAACATGAGTTTAACTGTCCAGATGTGGTTTTGTTGATGCATTCAAGTCGATACAAACAACCACCTGCAGATGGCGCAGCCACGATATTGATGAAATGTTCCTCTACTAAATGCTCGAAAATGTTTAAGGTTCAGACCAATAAGGAAAAACTTTCTGACATGTATGTTTTAATCATGCTACCAACTCTGTTGAATTAGACAGCAACCAGTATTTAATTTCATCACACTGAGAGGAAATTCGATGCATGTAACATCAAACATATTGCATACCAATATTAAATGCAATAGAGTTAATGAAATGCTGGTACACTGTATCTGATACACACACGAAAGCTGAAGCATTGATTTCATAACAACATATTAACAATAACCACTGGTAAAATTAATCAATACACTTGATAACTGGTTATAGACTCAAACGAGAGAACTTGTCATCTGGTTGCCTAACTCTTTTGTTAAAAGCGATAAAATATGTGTTCAATCAATCTGGTAGTAGAATTGTATCAAACTAGAAAATATATAATACATACGTCAGAAAAAGCTTTCAAAACGTTATACATGTATTTTAGAACCTATTTGATTGGGATATGCAAACGAAATTTCAACAGTATGATGGTGCATGTACATATGGTGAATAATCGTCTTAATGCCATCCAATCAATTAATATCAAGCTTAGAAACTAATAAATTTATTCACGAATATCCTCAAAATGAAGCCAACACACTTTATAAAAACAAGGCATTAGATGATACAAATTTACCCCAGCACAGAAGTACATGTAAATTCATCACAAATTCACTCACAATTGTCAAAAATCTCTCAAATCATCAGAAAAGAATTATAGTTTAAAAACTGTAAAAAACGTTAAAATACATCCAGATACGTAAATATGTCACAAGACACTGCACTCCTGCAACAAAAACCAAAAACCTGCTGAGCATTCCTCAAGTTACGTATTTATGAGAGGTGAATAGAGGGGGCTGGCTACTGTGCACTGTGCCGGTGGTAAGTTCAACAATGGTATGCAGACTAACAACAGTCTAACCATCAAATTGCACGTTTTTATGTTACATGCTAAGAATGGCCCAGACATCAAATTGTAAGTTTATATGTTACTGTACATGCTAAGAATGGATTCAATGGTCCAATCATCAGATTATACATTTATTTCTTGCAGGATATAAGATTACAATGGTGTAATCAACCAACTGTATATTCAAGTGAAAAAATATAAAAAGTCCAGAGATGAAAATAAATATATTTCCACAAATGAAGAATTATCAATGAAATAAATAACTTTTCCACTTTGTCATATCGCAGGAAATATATTTGGTCATATCAGAAGTGATGCAGTGAACAACGCAGGTATCTTGTTTCTCGTCACACACTTACACACATGCAGGTTTGGATCACCACATGTTACAAACTTTCAGCTTTAATAACACACACGACATCAAAGGGAAAAGCTACAGGTGCAAATCCAGGTAACCTTATCAAAATTTAAGTGGCTTAAATAAAAACACAAACTGTTGTTAATTTATTAGCTTACTAATGGTAATATAACAGGTTTATCCGAACAAATAGATATATTTCCAAGAAACTTTTGCTGAACGAACCAGACTGTGTAGAGTTGGAGAGATCAGTGAAACATCATCAAGGTAAATATCATCAAAGAATTGTAAAACAGAAATCTCAGGTAAAACTACAAATACGATGTAGTTTATATCACAACTTATTCAGTGACCATTCCGTGGTAAACAGTTTTCCATTCCGTGCAGATGTTAATTAATCCCAGGTTAGTTTATTAATTGTATTTATCACACATATGTATTATAAATACAATTATGAATAACATTGTGCAAGTGCCAACCCAACCACGCACTGTACATTGTACATGTAGTGTCACTGTGTTTCTCTAGCAAACGAGCCGATTGTCCACACAGGATTTATGTTAGATCTACACTGTAGATGAAATCTAGAGGTAAGTCCATAGTTTACACAAGACGTATTTGATGTACTTGTATGGTATCATAATCTGACATCCATGGGAAGAACATATTGTGATATAATCACAACTGAAAGTGCTGTACAGTCTAGTGTGACCAATTAATTTGCATTGTGACTTTTGTCTAATGCTTGAGAGTTGTCCGCTTCAATCACATTAAGTTCTCAGCTACTTGTTATATGACAGACGAATGCGATTTAACTTAGATATAGGACAACTGGCTTTCATGTGGCTTTTCTCCATATACCACTAGGACAATACAAAGCTTCGATATGTCCAGTAAAGGACTAAACGTTGTGATTAAAGTTTGTTTAACGACAACACTGGAACAATTGATTATTAATCAGCGGTTATTGGAGCTTTTAAATGCACTTTTCCAAAGACAAGGTAGTACACACCATGGCCTTTGATGGACCAGTCTTGAAATGGTTGTGATGGGAAATAGCCCAACAGGTCCCAGGTCATATAAAAAGTCTGTCTACAATGTTGCATTAGAATTGGATCATATGTTGATGTCTGTTAAACATGCATCCCTTTTATTTCCTACACTTCACTTGATTTTCACATCCAGTTAATTACTCTTTTTTTAAACATGTATCTCGTTCATAGCCTACAGTTCAGTTGATGTGCGTATCAACAGTTAATGTACCACAGTTCCGTAATGATGAATAAATAAAATCACATCCAAAAGAAGCCACAAAGCATGTTATAATGATATTGATAATGCACTTAACATACTACACTATTGATATGAACGAACATCCCACACTTAAATTTCTTGCAGGCTGCGGATCACAATGCATTTATTTCCAAATCAATAATTCCAATCCTATATCCAATTTTGATTTTCCTCTTTCATTCACAAAGATCTACAGAACTTGACAAAATGGTCCCGTGAAAACATCATCCAACTAGATTAAACTTGGTGAAAATCTGATGGCCGATTCATACAAAACTGATTAAATCCTGTGTCCACATCAAACATTTAAGACCATTCAGAAAATCTTGCCGCTCATACGCGTCCATCCATCACGTTTGACACAAAGTCCTTAATACCAGATGACCAAGTGGTCTTAATTCCCTTTGGGACATCTACCAAGATATTGAGAGCTTTCTATTTGCCAAAAACTCTATTCTCGACTACATAGAAAGCCAGTAAAATAATCCTGACAGCCTTGCTATAATAAATATTCAGTTGTATATCTGCCATAATGGGCCGTCTCTCGTAGGTTTCATCAAAGAATGCCTGTATGAAGGTCATATAGAAAGGCAAACAACATGTCATACGTTTGCCATATACTCTGGACACGAATTCACCAGCTTCCTTCTGCAAATGTCACAAACAAGTGCAGCTATGGGAACATCTGTGGCTTAATTCTTCTCAAACATATCACCTACTGGTCACCGGGTATCACAAACTGTGACATAATGAGGCCGTAATGAGAACACCGTAGACGCACCTTGGTGAGCCCAAAGCTTGCTACAATGGGACGTCTTCTAAGATAGCGTCACATATCTATGAAAAGCTAACATCAAAGGGCAGACTGTGTCATCTTCCTGAGCCAAAAGCTAATATGTCCATGACTGGCACATTGTGTTTTAGACCGCTCATGTTCCATTGAATCCTCAACTAAGCTATTGTTTAAAGCATGGCATGTGGATGGCTGTAGCCATACATGTACCATATTACCAGTCCTTCCTTTATACTCGTGATGGTATCAATGCATGTCCGCCGCGACGTCCGACGATGTATATTAACCAGATCAGGTAATCAAATCCACAGTCTGAAGTCAAAGTAACCAAGCCATTTCCATATTACCGGTTAGTATTACATGTTAGGTGGAATTTTCTAACCACATTATGCTCCAGCAATAAAACATCACAAATGAGATCTGATTATTTCTATACGTATACAGTTACATGTGTACCAAGACCTCAACAATTACTTCTAATTATCAGTATGTATGTAGTCGAGCTGATTTGCTAATCATATTCTGTCCACAACTGTTCTATTTATAGGCATCAACAGTGATAAAGTTGTATAAGGTTAATATTAACCTTAGTACGTGTTTGTAATCTAAAGTTTCTATCAGACTATATTAATACAAAGGTGAAATTTATCATTTAAACCATTTATGGTTAGTGTGAACATAACCAAACACATTACATAAAAATATTTGTAATACCGGTAACTTTAATTAAAAAACACCCAACTAGAACAAAAATTTAATTACTGTATAAAGAAAAATTAATTAATATTTTATCAAAGAATGGTGTGTACAAACTCTGACCTTGACCTTCGAGGAAAGGATCCAAAATTCCAAACTGTAAGCTTAATAGAATTGGAACTATTTTTTAATAAATTAGAGCAAATAAGAAACATTGACAATGTATTGATTTAATATGACTGACAATTCTGACCTTGATATTTTACATAGAATTTGTTTGACAAACTTTGATGATGCTTAACTCAGCTATTGTAACAATGCTTGAAAACTCTAAATTTGATTAGCAAGTACAAAAAGTCATTGGATTCCCTATTTTCAAATGGTCATATTTTTTAAAAAGGATCGGGAGTCGAGATCTCAAATTTTGCACACCACCTTTTTAACATTAAAGATAGTTTTGGTAATTTTTTAAGGGTTACCTGCAAAAAAAGCTGTCACTTAGGTGACTTGGCATGGAATGATGCATTTGAAAATCTATGAAAGAAGTTTAAAAACAATATAGAGTTACTTCACTTTATTGCAATAAAGTTTGGATAAACACTTTTTTCTTTCATATTGAAGACCTACCACGAGCCAAATGTAATTAACTTCTTCATTTTTATGGTTGGCAGATCCATAAACCAAGTAATAGACATAAGCGGCCTAACTAACATGTAAATTGAACAATGGCTGACAATTTGAATCTTTCTCCATCAGGTAGAATATGCTATCATAGTCTGATCTGTATACATGTCGTGCTACACACCCCAACAGTTAAAGATAACCTACCGCGGTTTGTCAACACTAATAACGAGCTGATTAATAGCCAGGTGTAATTGTAGATGGCTGTACATATTTGCAGATAACATAATATCTGAGCCGACTTCAGACAAATAGATGTTATCCTTATTCAGCCAAGTGTAGTATTACATATAAAAATCCATTCTAACAACAGCCTTTGAATTGCATATAATTTTTAAAAATGTTCATGAATAGTCAGTCATCTACAAAATACATGTACGGTACATGTATCCATAGTCTCTGAACTTTATAATAACTATAATTCTATTTTAGCACAATAAACCAACAATAGATATTGACAATAGTTTCTTTTCTTTTTTTTTGGCACATGTTGTGAGGTAATTAATGTGTTTGTTTTAAGTGTTTATAACTATTATATTGTTTATTCAACAAATATTCAGTCATTAATTCATTTATAAAGACAAATTGATAAAAAGTGAGAAATATTTTTTAAATCTTCGAGATGAGAAAAAGGCTTTTACAAAACAAGTTCCTAATATATTAGCGTAACTTATCTTTATATTTGATACTTAAATAGTTTAAAGATTAAATATGATCGTCATTATACAGGTACCGTAATAATACATGTAATAATAATAGATAATTAAGGTAAGATTATAATACAAAAATAGTTAAATACGAACAAGTCAGATTAATATTTTGAAGTTAATAATAGTCAGGATTTGTTATTTACCCTGATGTACACCATTTTACAATACATGTCTTAATAAATCCATTTTTAGCACTTCCTGTATAAAAACTTTAAAAAATATGTCACAATTATGACGAAAATGAGGAAACGTAGAACAGGATACAGCTAATGGGATGTTGTCTGCAATCAAACTGTGATTTCATTTTTAAGTGTGAGATAAATAATATTTGAAAAAAATTGAAGGCATAAAAGAGTAAATGGATATTCTCAACTCAACTCGTGGGTGGGCTATTATATGTCAGGTGGCTACAATTAATGGTTTCCGCAATAAAAAAGTCCATGTTTGTTTAACAACATTTCAGCACATTGCTTAGTTAGCTAATATTGGGTGGAAACGTTACAATACATGTCCTACAGAAGATGCAGTAGTTTAATTTATTTAAGTACTACATGTAATACAAAATTAGGAATAAAATTAATGAATGAATGTGATACCTTGAAACACCACAATATATCTACAATGACTGAGCCTCTAGAAAATTGTTTAAATTGTTGTAAAGATAAATTTGGTTTGTGCTGGAGCGAATTGACCAAAATCTACTGCTAGTGGATATCAAAGACACAATTATGTTGGTGCTTGGTCTGACTTTAACCTGCTGCTCCCACATAGGTTACTTATACTGAATAACAGAGAGGATAGTAGACACAATAGCCTTTAAAGTAGTCTTAAAACTCGGGACTGTACATACCTTTAACCATTTGAGCTAAATAATTGAGAAACAAAAATCAATTTACAAGGCAATTTGCTATGATACTTCAGGCATTTCACGATAGTCACTGATATCCGGATAATTATGAGGTTGAACAAAAGATTTTGGAAATCGCAAATCTTGGTTTACAGACAAATATTCATACACAATAAACGAAAAAAGTAGCTACAGTGTATAGCGTATACATGTAGATGTGGTAATAGCAAGTTTTTTTTCTCTAAAACTAATTCTCTAGAAAATGCATCACATCTAACTTATGTAGGACAACTAACAGGTCTTTGCTGAGATGTTTTAAACAAATTCCTTTACTTTCGTTTTCTTTTTCTCGTCAACACAGTTTCTACATCTGTTCACATCTGCTGCATGCATCACTGAAAGTGCATTACGTTTTATGATAGTGTTGGGTATTAAAATAATTATACAGCTCTCATCTTCACAACAGATGACTAAACAATCACAGGTCTGAGGTCCATTAATTTCCTACCAGTAAGTATACATGTACAGGTATATATATATTTAGCAGTTTGGCAGAAAAGCAAAACAAGTAGCATGTAGGAATTCTTTGTCATACCATGCCTGACAAGTAACTAGCTGCACTTGATGAGTCTCTAGCAACGGTTGATAGTCACACTTGATAAGTCATTAGCTACACTTGTTAAGTCACTAGTAATACTTGTTATGTCACTACCCAAACATAAGCCACTAGCTAAACTTGATGTCACTAGCCATACTTAATGTCACTAGTTATACTTGATGTCGCTATATACTTTATGTCACTAGCTATACTTGGTAAGGCACTAGTGGCACTTGATAACTCACTAGCCTTTAGTTAATGAGTAACTAGCCATCTTTGGTGTGTCTAACTATGTTCAACAAGTGATCAAACTACTTTAGCTAAATGTGATGATTTTTTTGGCAATGCTTGGTGGATCACTAGACATGCTTGATGATTTGGTAGCCATAGGCCTACTTGTCATATATATCGTTATCCATTCTTGATATGTTAATAGCTGAGTATAATAAGTCTCTAGCTGCATTTGATGTGTTACAAGCTACATGTATGCTTGGTGAGCCACTATTCACACCCGATGTGGTATGGAGAAAAAAGAAATAATTGACATCAGGGTAAAAATCAACATGAGCGCCAACCAGAAACAGAATACATTGTTATTTGGTGTTATGTATACATAATATACTGTAAAACAGGTAATATTCGCGGCTGTAAATTTTGGCGATTTCAAAAACACTCGTGATGTGTAATTTCTGCATTGAGAAAACACCATTGCTGTCTTTTTAATGGTTAATATTGCTAGTAAAATTTACAGACACGCACATAATACCCATTTTACAGCGTATAATTTTTAACTACCTGGTATATAGTCAAACCTGCTTGAGCGGCCACCTGTCTTAAAGGGTCACCTTAATATTCCACCAAATGATCAATGTTAGTGCATTACGACCTGCATTAAGCAGCCACCAGGCTTAATAGGCCACATTTTGTTACTCCCTTAGGTGGCTGCTTAAGACAGGTTTGACTGTACATGTATTAATATAAAGACTTACTCTTGACTCTCTCTGTAACCCTCTGAAGCCTGAGTCCACTCTCCCTTC
>JAULBR010114705.1:0-19621 GCA_032355825.1 Melanodrymia aurantiaca
TAACTGACAAAAAACCCACAACCACTTGATTTTAGTAGGCGCATTAATTAATACTCGCATTTACGGCCGAAGTTTTCGAGCGCATTATTTTATACCCGCATTAATTTCATGTTTTACAGTATATATCTAGCAAGGTGGCTGTACTATGTTAATGACAAAGTTTGATGGATCAGCAAGCACTAAAACTCCCAAAAGGTATACCATATATCAACTCTACCACCTAACATATTAATACCATAAACACACTAAATACAATTTCGCTAATGCACATCAATATACATTAATGAGTTTAGAACTTGAAGTTAATTCTACTAGACACCGGTGACAGTGGACATCGAAACAAATCGAAATATTATGGTTGTGAGCGATACAGGAGATTCATTGCTTTCATATGACATCACTTCCAAATGATGTTACTTGCATATGATGTCCCTTTCATATGACATCACTTTCATATGATGTCACTTGCATATGATGTCTCTTTCATATGACATCACTTTCATATGATGTCACTTGCATATGATGTTACTTGCATATGACATCACTTTCATATGACATCACTTCCATATGATGTTACTTGCATATGATGTCTCTTTCATATGATGTCTCTTTCATATGATGTCACTTTCATATGATGTCACTTTTGGTATATTTTATAGACTGGTTTTGTATAAATATGTTATCTGCATTAATATTGTTCCTTCATTGTTAGACATCCATGATCCTGTTGGACTGCAGTCTGTTATTCAATGTTTGTTATGCTTGCCATGTTGCTAATCTCGTTATCTTACATGTGTCTGATTGCATTCTTCTGTTGACTACATTCAGTACTGGGTAGATGCACAACATTATAATATTTACATACTATAACAGTAAAATATGTGTCAAAGCACAGTTTCTTTAGTTTCATCAATACATTACTATCCATGATGGCATGGTCCATCAAAGTCTGTGGTGTGTGCTATCTTGTCTGATTGTATTCGGTAAGAGTAGCCTATGTGGCGGCAACAGGTTTCCTCTGAGACCAAGTGTCAATATAGACATGTTCGTTGCATATCCAATAACCAACGATTAATAATCAATGTGTTCCAGTTGTGTCGTTAAACAAACTATATCAATACATTACTAATTGTTGACATTAAGAGTTAAAGACAATTCCAAACTTGGAGCCCTTCAAAATGAGAGAAAATTAATTAATTGATTGTTTAAGCTTGTTGAAAGTAAAGGTCAAATCAATTGTTAATATTTGAAATAGGATCCTTAAATAATATATTGTAGGTTTTCAAGTTCTCTCCACATATACACTTTTAACCCCCTTACCAGCCCCAACCCCTACATCCCTACCCACATGATATATGCTCACCAGTCTCAACTATCACTTCCATAAGCTATTAAAACTGGGGGTCTTCAAATATTATATAAATAGCCTAAGTCACTTGTTTAAGCCACTTACTTTAGATCCATTTTATTAACCAATTTATTTGTCTGCCTTTGAGGTAATATTTCCATATTGCCTCTAGTAGTAGTTTTACGTGGATGGTTTTCATACTGCTGTAGTTTGGGAATCACCCATTTAGGTGCAAGACTATTGTGAACGTTAATTAAAACATGAAGACTCCGTTCTGAAAATATCATATTCCAAGTTAGACAGTTTGGAGTATTCTGTCCTTTGATTTTCATCTGCTTCTTAAATGATTGAGCAATGTGAATTATGCATTTTCCTTCAACAGGCATTCTCCTCTGTGAAAGGATTTGGCCACTTATTAAGGATTGATCCTTTCGTGTAACATTCAAGTGTGTCCCAAGGCCTTGTGAATAACGGAGGTTCCTGCAATAGACTGTTTCCATTTGATTACTACAATTACAGGCTCAGAATACATATCCCTCAGGGACAATCTAAGTCCGAGGACATTGAACAATTATAGAAATGACATTATTTTTACACTGATCCAAATCTCTGCAGTAGATTTTATAGTTTAAGCTACAAATGTTAACTGTATATAATTTCCTGTTACTGACCATTATTAGCATGAACATGATTTTGCAATCTACTATTTACCACCTGCGGTCTTATACAGAAAAAACAACCTATTAAGCAGACACCCAATGGAGTGGGTAGATGCTTAATGTAGGTTATATTGATAAAGTTAAGTTTTTTTTTTTTTTAATGACACCACTGGAAAACGTTGATCATTAATGAGTGGTTATTGGATGTCAAATGCACGGTTATATCAACGCTTTGTCATAGAGAAAACCCACTGCTGCCAGGCTACTCTTCTTTGAATAACAGCAAGGGATCTTTTATGTGCTCTTTCCCACAGACAGGATAGAACACAGATGCTCTATTGCATGAGCTATGTTCCGCTTCAGTTGTATTGAACTTACTAAATGATTTAGGAGAATAAAACGTGAGTACTTAATTAAAACAGGTCACATAGTACTAAATTATAAGATTTGGGAGAGTAGAAAAGTTTTCCACTTCAGTCAGGTTGATGCATATTGTAATAGAGGTGTCTACTCTGTGTAATTAATGCTTTTAATTTGCAGGCATTAATTTGTAATGCAATTTCCTAATATACCTCATTTGTTAAGATGTATCGATACTTTTGGGCATGTCCTTCAGGGGCTCTTACTCAATATGAGGTATCATTGAGACAGATAATGCTTGATGCAATATACCTTACTTTGACATGTTTTTTGTATCGTTACGATGAAAACAGTGGACAAGCAATATGGCTGTCCTTACGACAGGTTCCACCAATGGGCGGGCCTGTACAGTTGTATGTGCTCACCTTTTGCAAACACCTGGGGCCGATTTAATGGAGCAGTTATAACGTAACTTGCGAGAGCGTTAGACATGACATTACAGTACGATTGCGTAAATGACAATATTTGAGGACAATGAAGCGGTCACAGTGGTCAATTTAATTATCGTGGCCGCTGTTATCGATGCACACAACTGGCAGCGCAATCGTTAGGACGACATTACGCTATCATTGCGTTAAGAAATGCTCATTAAACCAGCCCCTGGTATCATCACTGCTTTGGCTATGATTTGTGAGTACATGCCATCTCTATTTCATCATAATCTCCCTTTGACTGCCTGGTATAGACATATGCATTTGACCTTGTCAATGTTTTGTCATTTAGATTAATAAAACATTTTAAAAACCTTTTTGCAAATTGACCATCCATTAAGCATGTTATACATGCATTATACAGAACGATGATAATATGCATTAATACATACATTTTTAAATGAAAATTTACATTATGGTGTGAAACTAACCTTTGTGGCTCTGTTGAAATGTGACATTGGCTGTCTTCTGTAGTGTTGAATACATTACCAATGTACATGTAGTCATGTGAGAATTAGGCACCAATGACATCAAATATGATAAGTACCATTCAAATGTTCTTGAAAATATTTTGCATATATTTTCTTGTTGGTTATATTGTAATCAATGTACCGGTAATAATTAAAAAAATTGCGTCTTAATTGAATTTCTTTAGAGCATTGCAATAAATGATCATATCATGTCAGATATTAAAACTATTCTCTTTAGGATTTTTTTGTTATTTTAGTCACAAACTGGTAAATCTTGTATTTTTCCCCAACTTCTTCAAAACAACTATTTTTAAAACTGATCCGTTTTCCCACTGTGCTACACTAAATATACTCATCTAATGATATTGGAATTTGCATTGATCTTACTTTATCCCGTTTATATCTGTCATTACTATCGAACATTCGTTAACGAACATTGTCCAAAAATAACTACACTACTTACGGTTTCCTTATGAGATAATTCCTAACTGGTTTCCTTACTAGCTGACCCTTAACCTGTTTTCAATTTGACTCGTATCGTCATTCTGTATTAAGAGTCATCATGTCTGGGGATTGCTGGGGATTTGATAGATAATAAATGGTTGATTCACAGTATCCAGAACGGGTAATTACTTCTGACTTGTAAAATAATGTTTTACAGAATGTGAGGGCCACATTATTATTTTTGGTTTGGATAACAGCAGATTTTGTATAAAGAACGTGTAAGATGGACGAAACTATGACTGAAAAACCAATATGTATGGTATTATATTCCGTCTTCTCCTGATGATCTTGATAATATATTGACTCATGTTGTATGGGTTTGAGGCCGAGAGAATGAATTGCCGTCTCCATTTGCATGATAGTTTCCTGTTGAAGACATTCATCAACGATCATAGCACAATGTGCATATAGACTGTCATCCACGAGAATGAACTCCGAGTCATTCAACAGAATGGCTGGTGAGGCGAGAGCTCTCCCAATATTAAATAGTGTCTGATAAACAAGTGAGTGCTGGCACCAACATTTCAAAATGCCATCTGATACATACATGTACGTCCATATATATATAATGTATAACTGACATTGTAACTTTCTGTTGTAAACATAAATATGGTAATGGTAATAGACAGAACAGGACATTATCAAAAGTGTACAAAATGTACGTACACACGTACATTGGTATTTCTGAAAGCGTGTACCAGCCACCAACAGCAAATTAAAATATAGTCAACTGCACATGTAAATGTAGGCCAGCTAAATCAGGAAATTTGTATTAAAATTACTCGAACATGGACAATTTTCTATGCCATTAATGATATTTCGTACTGCTTTGGTAATATCGGAGCGGGACGTAGCTCAGAGGTCGAATGTCCGCCCGTGGCGGGATGGATCGAGAGTTCGATCCTCCACAGCGCAAAACATTTTTATGGGCTATTTTCCGTTCCAGCCAGTGAAACACATCTGCTATTATGTCTATGGGATAGTGCACATAAAAGACCTCTTGCTGTTTTTCAGTAAGAGTAGCCCATGAAGCGGCGACAGCAGGTTTTCTCTGTGACCATGTGTCAAAATAACCATGCTTATGACTCGAATAACTGCTGATTTATAATCGATGTGTTTCTAGTGGCGTCGTTAAATAAAACAAACTTTACTTTTTTGCTTTGGTAACAAATGTTTTCATGTGGTATAAACATATGTGTGTATCGATCTATATAAGCGATTTATGCTATAAAACGATATTCAAATCAGTGAGATCTGTATTTGTATCTATTTTGGCGACCTCTGATGTATGATGATGTCATTGTAGATTAGCGCAGGCCAACGTGTAGAATGAGCTGTAAGACACGTTTATTTGTGATAAGATGATCTAACTAAGTACCTACATGTAACTGCAATTCCTGAATGTTTGATGTTTTCTGACACATTATGTCACTTATCATTATTAAATCATGAAGTACATCCACAATGGTTATGTAAGTCTTGTCAGCTGGTAACTGTGTTTGCTACTGATGGTCATAATTATCACTATAAACACAGCTCAACTGGCAGCCACAGGTGAAGGCTGTCTCACTTTAGAGGTAAGACTATAAGAATCCTTCTTATGCACTAGTGTGCGATTCTACTCGAGGGTACATAATTAAATGTTAGTGACGACACTTGCCAAATTATGTACCTACCTTGGGGTGGAATATTAGCCATTTCCCACAACAGTACATAATGAAGGAAATTTTATTTTATTCCTTGATTCATCAACATCATTTTTACTAAATGATTTAAAATTTAAAAACAATTTATATAATTTTGAATCAAAGTAAATATCACCACTAAAAATATTATGTTCAAAAAATGATTTATACTAAAAGTATAAACTTAAATTTTCAGCAATAAGCATAAATGAATTACATCATGTTCTGTTTCAATTCGTAAATGCAAGGTATCATTTCAGCTATGTGACATGACGTCTATATTATTGTTTGCATATATAATGTACTAGGAGTAAAAGAAAGTAAATAGTTAAAAAATTCTAATCTGTTCATATTTTGAATTTTCATGACAATATTTAGAGAGTTACAATGTGGGATAGAAATATAATGTAATTTTTCATGATTAAATCTTATTCTGTTTTTATATGTAATCAATAGTATATAAGATACATACAGGTAAAATTTCATTATTTGAAAGTTAAAGGAACCGACTCAGTATGTTCAAAATAAACCTACATCATGATGAATGATGGTCAGTTTATTCATACATATATACTATCATGGAGAGATTACAAAGTACAAAATACTGATCATAGACTGTAAATACATTGTATGCCTATCAAAATAATTTAAAGAATGATCAATTTTATTAATGTGTTTCTTAAGCCTGGTATTAAAAGGTGCTAACAAAGTTAAACTTACTGCCATTAAGACCACCCATGGGACTTGATAAGATTGGTGTTAGTAGCAAGGTGATCCTATTACTGGGTCAGTATTCAATAATAGGTGCATATTCTGGTCTTAAAATAGTCATCTTAAAACTGGGGTGTTACAACTATGTGAGGTTTAACTGTATTTATTTGATGACAAGAATCTAAAGGGACTTTAAGCTAGATGATTACTCGAATAAAAGTTGTTTAAAGACTCTCGGTCACAAAGTTTGACACCAAATGTTTCTACTCTTCTGAATCTCCAGACAATAGCGTGACCGTAGAAATATTTGATCTAATTAGATACAAGTTTCGGTGATCCATTCCTACCATGAACAAAATGCAATTTTACTTAATATAATAACATTTTGACATTTCTGTTGATGTTTAATAATCATATAATAAATGTATGCAATTATGTAGATAAACAAAGACAGTGTTTTCTCTTCTGTTTATATATCTTGCTCTACAATGTTGTCATGTGGTTGCATTTTTCGTGCCAAAATAATGAGTGATTCACTTTAAACTACGGATCATTTAGGAAAATGACAAAGTGCATTGCACAGGAGTAACATAACGTACGTATATACAATAGAGCAATCAATATATCAATGGAAAAATATGTCCAACTTACTTAAAGTAAATTGGTGATCAATAAATCTTCCACTTTTCGAAATAGTATCCTCTCAACATTATATTGTATATTAGGTATGACTCAATTATGACTTTCTTCTTCTGGTACGGTGACGCAAGCAAATAGGATTTTTAATCCCAGTACTGGCTCCAAGCCATAGCGAGTTCTCCACTTACACTGACTCATGTCCACAACTGGTTTAACAAAGACCATGGTATGTGCATTCCTGTCTGTGGGAAAGTGCATGTAAAAGATCCCTTGCTACTCATCAATAGTAACGGGTTTCCTCTATCATACTAACACTAACTGCTATCCATGACAGGCAGTCGAGGCAGTTGGACTGCATTACCATGGCAGACATGCTTGAACCTTAATTGGATATAGGCACGTAAATAACTAACCAATGAACTAACAGTATGGGAAACACTTCCTGGATCATGTTGACCTTCTAACTTATATAGTTCACATCAAGTCCTTAGACAGATTCTTTAAATCAGACCTGTCCATCTTGAACCCTAGTAGCATAAAAGGAAGTGGGGCTTCAGAAAACATGAGACCAGACCAATAAACAGGAGATTAATATTAAAAAATACATACACATTTAAAACATTGTTTTACATAAAATGTGTACATTTTGTAGACATACCCGTAATAATGACAACAAAAGTAAGATGAGTTTAAAATACCATTTTATAACGTCATATATCCCACAATTCTTACTTGAGCAACAATGATTGAAAAAAAAAACCTCTACGCTCAGAATATTTGAGCTGGTTACAAATCAGGATGTTAGAAATCAAAATCAGCCAAAACTTCCTTTATGTTTTTTTGAAAGGTAGATAGAAACTTGTGTATTACTAGAACATTGTGATTTCCCAGGAGAACATTTCTTCTGGACACGAGAAAAGGATAAAAGATAAAGTTCGTTTATTTAACGACGCCACTGGAACACATCGATTATAAATCAGTGGTTACTGGAAGTCGGATGCATGGTTATATTGACACACCGAAAAACAGCAAGGGGTCTTTTATGTGCACTATCCTATAGACAGGACAACACACATCACGGAATTTGATAAACCAGTCGTGGATCACTGGCTGGATCGGAAAATAGCCCATAAGATGTTTTGCACTGTGGAGGATCGATTGCTCGACCCATCCCGCCACATGCAGACATTCTACCTCTAGACCACGTCCCGCTCCCACGAGAAAAGGATGAATGATGTAATAAATTACAGGAGACTCCTGTGAAAAACCGGAAGGTTGACTGGTCTGTTAAAATTATTTTTGTGTTTGCCTCTGGTTATCGCTCTGTCTCTCCCATTTTATCTTGCTCTAGCTGTCAGTGTCTACATCTCAATTTATAAGTGCTTGTATTATTAACCCCATCGTGTCTGTTCAAATGACGTCATGAATTGTGCTAGCATCTTCACATTCCCATTGTACTTTAACTGTCAGTGCATCGCATCGCATCACATTATAAACCCTATCCTGTCTGTTCAAATGACGTCATGAATTGTGCTAGCATCTTCACATTCACATCGTACTTTAACTGCCAGTGCATCGCATCACATTTAGGTTAAACCGATATTCATATTCATGCATAAATAAACAGTTAAACTTTCTATTCAAAATAGTTGTTGGTTTGCTTATACATAAAAAATTCTGCTACTCGATACTCATCAGCTATAATTCATATTAATGTTTCCAATCCTTTGGATAATTTTAACTCAAATTGATAAGCTCCCACCCACAAACTCATATACCCTGCTTAAGGACCTCGTATCTTGCTATACAATCTTTAAGCTTAAAAAACAACATACGCGATATGACTGAATTTGTCATCTTCATCTAACTTCTTGTTGCTTGATGCTGTTCAGTGATGCATGACATCTTATATATCTAGCGGGGTCATATGTGTGATATGCGGTAACTGATCTTTTCAGGCATACGCTCAGGACGGCTGACTGAGGACCGGTATTCTCAGGTGTTTATAGCGATGAGACGTATTACAATGAGGTGAATGTCAATAAATGTCCTGACTGCCATCATCACTCAGAGTCAACTACCAGACCATCAATCTCAAGGTTATAAGATAACGCCAGCTTACGGCTTCCTGAGACAGTTTCATTTAACAGGTTGGTGAGGTTTTAATTCCTTTAAAAATACCAATTGCAATTCTATATGTGCATGTATTGCAATTTTATGCATTACTTTAACCTAGCTTGTCGTTTACTGGGTATTAAGCTTATACATCTACATGTACATATGCTCCAATTCCTCCACTATAAGTTCAATGTCTGATTAAGGTTCAAGCATGTATGTAATGGTCATGCAGTACAGCTGCCTCGACTGCCTGTCCAGGACAGAAGTTAGTGTTAGTATGATAGAGGAAACCCACTACTACGAATTGGTAAGTAGCAAGGGATCTTTTGTATGCATTTTCCCACAGACAGGACTGTACATACAGCAGCATTTGTTGAACTGGTCAGTGTAAGTGAAAATACATCTACGCATTGAACCTTACGGAGCACTCGCTCTGAGTTGGAGTCGGTACTGGTATTTAAAATCCTGTATGCCACAAATGGGATTCAAACCTACAAGCCTGAAGCTCGAAGCATTAACCACTACACCATAGTTAATGAGGCAACTGCAATCTGAATGGATGATAGTTTCTTTATGATAGAAGGCATACTATAGAGAAAAAAAGTATAATGTCCCAAATAAAATTGGTCTCTAGCTCTCTTTAATTCCACCCTACATTCAATATGATAGTCATGACTTTTTGTGAGCAAATTATCTAAAATGTAACAAATGCAGCACAGGTTGAAAAGTTGATTGCGTAAATGATAAACACGTGGCACTGACATGATGAAAAGGTGATGTTTTTTCACACATGAGAAGCTAACTAGGAATTGCACATGTATAGAAGTTACGCTGTTTTGGAGAATATAATTGTAACAGCCAAGCATTAATGATTCTGTAGACTTGGTCTGTAGGTACACCAGTGATCTGTAATGTAATGCCAGTTGCTTCACTGCAGAATTTTCAGTGCAAATTGTCAGGCACTATGTTATGTTTGCTTTATTTTAAGTTGGTTATCTTTCAGTTTCAGCGGACCTGTTTTTCCATGTTAATTAATGAGAAGCTGTCATGTTGTTCTCATGCCACATTTATAGACTGTTACAGGTGCTGTTACACGCTTACATGTAGCCTAGTCAGTGTTTGAACAATCCATAAACAGTCTCATTATATTCGTAGTAGACAAAGTTAATAATTACAGAAATTCTGTACTGTTCTCTCATTCTTGAAAGACTGCTAGGAAAGAAATTTCTATGTTTAATAGGATTCTATATGCATTTTTAAAGGGCAACAACTCCTATTACTGGTACATGTACTTCTACATGTCTTATCCAGGTTATTTAACAAACACACTACAGTAATGCCCCATGCCCTATAGTATTTTTTAAGCAAGATACATGTAGGTATGGCCCTGCTCTAGTTGTAAATAAACAGGTCGGATGATTTAGATTTTGTGGACAAGAAAAAATGTGTTTTGAATATACCAACAATGCCATACACACAGGGCGAAGTCTTGACGTCAACACATTCACAACAATATTATATATGAACATCATATAGGCTGTATTAGTTACGTATTTTACTATTTACAAAATTTAACTAAATAATTGCTTAATGCTTCAAAATAAAATTTATATTTTTAATATAAACCATTTTAAAACTTTATCGTTTTACTGGTGTAGTTCTTTTTCAACCATCTTTATCTCAGTACATCAATTAATATTTTGTATACACACTACTTACATGTATAAACACTAAAAATGAAATCATTCATTCATTGGGCTAAATGATAATAATTTTAGTTATATGTATCACTCAGGACTGTCACTTGTAAGGGATGATAATTAACAGCATGTACTATCAGCCTATCAGGATGTGCATTAACCGTGACCAAGTGACTCGTAGAATCTTATTTATGCACGACAGTCATAGCAGTGTATGTATGAATGACATGAATGCAGGGCAAATGTAATTGTGCATCTTTTTCACATATCTAGAATTACAGTTTATGCCATTATTCAGCTACGGTATGATGTTTTACATTTAATGCTTGCTACATATTGTGATTTTTTTGTGTGCATATTTTAACATGCAATTGACTTCATTCTCCTGAAAAACTAGTCTGATTTACATACATTTCTATTTTATCATGTTAAATGGTAGGTTTGTTAGATTTAATTTATCTTTACTGAATGAATATTTTTCATCTGCATACTCATACTGTCTGATACAATTATTACACTTATAAATCAATTATCATTAGACACTGCTCACAAGTAATCTTGTAAGTTGCCATGATAATTCCCAAACTCATGATTATTGTACGAGATTGACCACTTTATGAATCTTCAATGCTTTTAACTCTGGAATTTTTCCAAATTTATCTGTCTATGAGGTGTCCCTTGCAAATACAGCTTCCAACGTGAGTTAAAACAATTGGTAGACTAAAATTGAGCAAAGTTTAAATATGTTGCTTCATGTAAATCAATGATATCTTTAGTTCAGGCAGGTTTTTTTATTAATTGGTGAATACTGTAAAATTAGTCATTTTCGTGGCTATAAAATGGTCGCGTCGATTTCTAAAAAAAAAAAAAACGCGTGATATATAATTTTTGCATTGTTAAAACACTGTTGATGTCTTTTTAATGGCTATCATTGCTAGTAATTATTCAAGTGATTGTAGTTTTCGCAGTTAAATGACAAACGCAAAAATCAAAAAAATTACAGACAAGTATATTGGTTGGTTTTATCTGTGTGTCAGTGCCACAGTACTCTTCACAGAGTGGATGGATCATCTGGAGGGTATATGGCTGGCTGGCTGGCTGACTGGCTGGCTGACTGGCTGGTAATTACATGTAGTGACTCCTATTTTCACCAATGAAAATGAGTATATCACCAAATGTGTGTACTTTAGCAAGTTGAAATTGAAAAATGGTGTGTCCATTACTAATGAATTAGCCACCTTTCCAACTCCTGCACCAGATTACTGCGTCAGTGTTAATCACCAGCTCAAGTTCATCAAATTTTCTCGTGATTATTTGAATAATTATCGTAAACGTACTCGGTTCCGAAATATCTGATGTGGTTAGGGATCGTGCATAAATGTCAATGTATTTCACAATCCGCACAAAATTAGGATTCTGTACGACCCCGTGCCTGCCCTAATCCTGACATAAAACATAGATCAACTATGGACTGATGTTTTTACATGAAAAGCAATCTGAACATTGTGCGGGTTGTTAGTTAGTTAGTTAGTTACGGTAGTTATAACGTATTTACGTGCATATATCCAAGTAAGGTTCAGGCACATCTGTCATAGTCACACAGTCCAGCTGCCTCGACAGAAGTTAGTGTTAGTATGAGAGAAGAAACCTGCTACTCCAAATTGATAAGGGATCTTTCATATGCACTTTCCCACAGACAGATTAGCACATACCACAGCCTTTGTTGAGCCAGTTGTGGACACGTACTGGTCGGTATAAGTCGTATTTCACCTACCCATTGAGCCTGGCGGAGCACCCACTCTGGGTTGGAGTCGGAAAGTGAGATCCACGAGTAGGATTCGAACACTGTTCCTACCAGCCTGTGATCCGTGGCATTAATCACTGCACCACAGAGGCCGGATGTTGGGTTGTGAATCACATTGACATTTATGCACCATCCCTTAGCTCGTGAACAGCTGATCATTTGGTGTTATCAACCGGTTTTTATGGGGTCATTATATTTTAGTATTTTAATCATTGTATAATAAAACCAGTTGACCGAGAAAATATTTCTATCGTCAAAGTGGTACAATCAATTCCCAGTAGACCCAGAAAATATTCTCGAAGGAAAATCAGGTTTGGTACAAAAGGACACTATAAATAAAGTAATCAGAAAATAACTACAAGTGTTTTGAATGGTGAAGGAAAAGACTTTCAAGATGAAAAAGGAAGTAAAATTTTTAAAGGTTGAAATTGGAATCTCACCCAACTCCTGCCCTGCCAACTACCCTCTACTCCCTATATTGTCTATATATAGCAAACTATTATTGTATGTCACTAAAGTTTCATTATAATCTCCACCTGCCCACCCCACCCCCACCTCCCTATGAATTCGTCATTGCCTATATAGCAAACTATTATTGTATATCACTAAGGTTTCATTATAATCTCCACCCCAACCCCACCACCTCCCCTTGAATTCGTCATTGCCTATATAGCAAACTATTATTGTATATCACTAAGGTTTCATTATAATCCCCACCCTTAAGTATTGCCTTATCTATACCCTGCAACGGTGCTAGATTCTATTATTAGTCTGTACATGGTGAAATAGCAGCCATAACAGCTGCATCCAGACAAATATATATTGTTGATTTATTAAAAGATAAATATAGCATTTGTCAAAGCAGTGATGTGAAATGGCAATCTAATATGAATTAACAGCTTGGTTAAGAAGCAACATGACATTTTTTTTTCAAATCTTCGAAATGCTTCAGAATGGTGCACTGAAGGATAAGCATACCACGATATGCATTTGTGTGGTCTCTGTATCGCAAGTGTAATGCAGTGGGATCACAATACAGTCAAACCTGCTTGAGCTGCCACCTGTATTAAGCAGCCACCTGTCTTAAAGGGTCACCATAATCTACCAAATCATCTATTTTATGGCATTATGACCTGTATTAAGCAGCCACCTGTCTAAAGAGGCCACTTTTAGTTACTCCCTTAGGTGGCTGCTTAAGACAGGTTTGACTACAGTGTACCAGTGGAAGGAGGATGATTGAGGGCAGATAAGTACTGAGAAGGGGTACAACAAAATTAGTGTGGGGGAAAGTACTGAGGTCGGGATTGTCCAGAGGGGAATGTGCAGGAGGGAATTGACGTAATTAACTGGGTTGGGGGAGTAACTGGGGAGGGGTATTAATCTATTATTTACAACACGTTGCATCGGTTTCACAATAACTGTTCTAGTATTTTTATCCATTTTTTTCTGTTGTCTTATCGATATCTGATGACTAGTACTTTTTATTTTATAATGACACTGTTGCTGCTTAATTCATCTTTAATGCTGGCTGATTAACTTTCTGTAGGTGAGCACACAGGATCTGATTGCGTGTAAACTACAGTATGTGCTGATGTAACCAAGCTATTAATACATATTGGATTGCCATTTCTCATCTGTGCTTTGAGAAATACAAAATAGTTATCTTTAAATTGACATTATATATGTTTCTGGACTACCTGTTTTTACCTCCATATTGTAAGTAATTGAAGATTTAACTTATTGTTATCTGTTATGAAGTACTAGTACATGTATATCATTTTTATTAATCTAATTCTTGTTAATTATTTGACTGATTAGGTTTTGTACATGTTTGTGATCTACAAAAGTTAATGGATGCTTTATTGCCAAGTTTGTTATGGAGGATCAATGTTTCCATTAGTATACTGTATATTGTGATTTAGATTTACTACAGGTATATTATTTTGTACTTCATTCTTTGAGTGAGCTCTATTTTATCTCACCAAATAGCTGCGTTTTTTGGTATTTAATATAATATCACATTGTTTTGGTATATTTGAATACGATTCAATATACTCATCCACTAAAGCCAAAACAAAACCGACAAAGATCTCATTCAGACGTCATGAAAGGGGGAAGAAGGAGGTCCTGACTATTTGCTGTCTATTTCAAAGATGTTTGCATGTACAGAAAACATTATCACTGTTTCTGATTGATTTAAAGACATTCAAGCTTGTTTGAAAAAATATTAAATTTCTAGTGATATAAATCCATTACACACTTGTTTCAATACACAACATTGAACCCAAGAAAACATCTATAAAATGACTCAAGACTATTATCATTACATTCTGTTTATATTTCTCCATAATAACTATCCCTGGGTTGATTATCTGTCATTGAAAATCTTGACCTCATCCAATAAAAAATACAGTTTGATAGGATGACGGGAAGGGATTATCACATAGTTTTGCCAATTGTAATTCTTTGACCAAATTTGACAGTGACATGAAGAGCTTGGTTTCATTCTCTTCTAGTTTTGGGTTAAGGTCGTCTTGATAAATGTTTTATGAACCTGGGTGGAACATAACATTGCATCTTTTGAAGCCATTTCACACTTTGTTCAATCAGAATCAAGTATTTTATAATAATGTTATTATGACGTATAGTCTACTTTTTTAAGTGTCCATATAATATTATTAGATTCAACATTTTTTCACATGCCTTTGGGCACGTAAATTGTTTATGTCTGGCCCGTGTCTGGAAAACACTGACCTTGGCCATCAAGCCACCATATGCCTGACATAACACAGCCTTAGGTAGAGGAGAAACAAACAAGATGAATAGATCATGTAAGATATTGTGCTTCACTCAAGGCTATAGTGTGTGTGCGCTATCTTGTCTGTGGAAAAGTGCCTGTAAAAGCTTCCTCACTGTTAACCGGTAAGAGTAGCTTACATGTATGTGGCAGAAGCAGGTTTTCTCTTTGACCAAGTGTTGATATAACCATGTGTTTGACATCTAATAACCACTGATTAATAAGCAATGTGTTCCAGTGGTGTCGTTAAACACACACTGTATTATAGATCTGATCTATAATGTTCTTCAATCAGGTAAATGCCCTACAAGCAAACTACATCCCACCTCTTAATCTGATCCAATGCTTGCGGAAGATCATTCAAGTATCAATTTCATAATTAAATATTCTGCACCAACATAATGTCCTGTGCACTTGAAGTTTCTATCCTTCAGCCTTGGGATAATCTTCCTCAGGTGTCATTTGAGCAAATACTTATTGGAAGCATCAGAAGGTTTTAGTGTGCATCCATCGAGAGGTCACATACATAGTTACTGACATTGTTTAACCACCACTGGACACCAATAATTTAATGTGAGCCCATGTCTGGTCAGTTCACATTGACTTTCCAATAAGCCTGCCTAGTGGAGTGTCCTATTTGACTTCAGGTTGGTGATGCTTAAAAAATCTTTTCTCACCATCATTATTTTGTACCTGATTTTTACTATTTTGTGCAAGTTGAGGTAGGGATCTGCAATTGGGTCATATATTGACACCCAATAGCTGATATTTTTTTTTCGTGCTGGGGTGTCTTTAAACACCATAATAATAATAATAATAATAATAATAATAATAATAATAATAATAATTGGGCCCCAATTGACACACCCCTCCCCATGCCGTCTCTGTTGTAAAATACAATGTTATATTACTATGCCTAAAAGGTGAGAGATTGTAATCTAGCTAGACTTTATTGTTTATATTGTGGTGCAGACAAAAATGTAAAGGATAAATACAATTGATCTAAACAATTGATTGATGGCTGTTGTTGATTGTTTTGGTAAGCAACACTTGTTGTGTATCACATCTGCATGGTAATGACCCGAGTGACCTAATCAAATGCTGCATTGTTCTCTGCAATTTTAATGTGTCTGTCCCATGATGTCATCCATTTTCACAGAAGATTCATTTTGTCAACCCTGTATGATGTAACATTGTTTTACGTCACCCATTGCTGACAGTGAGTATATGGAATTGATGTTTACTACGGAGAGTATATTTATAATGATTTTGAATGTACATATTCCACTCCCGACAGTGCTTATTTTGAATTGACACGTTCCACTACTGACATTGTTTTTTTTAATTGACATGTTCCACTACCGACAGTGCTTATTTTGAATTGACACGTTCCACTACCGACAGTGCTTATTTTGAATTGACATGTTCCACTACCGACAGTGCTTATTTTGAATTGACACATTCCACTACTGACAGTGCTTATTTTGAATTGACATGTTCGATTGCTGACAGTGATTATTTTAAATTACAGTTATTACAGGTATATTGATTTGAATCTCTGCCAAAAGAGCTTAATATTAAAATGACATGTTCTACTACTGATGGTGGCTAGTTTGAATTGTGGTTTGTGATTAGCCAACAGGTAAAATTCTATATTAAGAAATCTCCCTACATTTATCAATACAAATATTTTCTAACACATGTTAATTTAAATATTTTAAATTTAATTGCAAGCAAGAAGAATAAGAAGAATACATGTATTAAAGTAATGGTAATAGTTACCATAATTAATCCTACATAGCTTCAATTAATTAGAAATGTATAAGATGGTGAATTGTTAAATTAGTCGCAAAGTGTTTGATATTAGTGATAAAGTTTTGAACAGACTTGAATACAGTTGTGTTTTCTTGTAAACTCATGTTTGAGTCGACAACTAATATAGTTGCATTTAATATTTAGATGGCTTGATATGGGTAATTAAATTCTTGTGGATCGTGACATGCATACGAGGGGTAGATAGTAATGTGCACCAACTGGAAATACAACAAAGTAAAGTGTTGACTTGCATATTCGTGTCACAAAGCTTATTCACTGTGTGTGAAACTGTTTTCACTGGATCAACACAGCTAGACTGTATCACTTGGATTGATGGTCTACTGGGATGTTTTGTGATAGGCAGTGATTTCTGGCTCAATTGTCCTCACTAATAGGCGTTACATTTTAACTGTTGTATGATTATCTAATTAAATATGTTGAATGAAAAGTTTGCATGTTTTGCATAAATATCATATAATATTTTAATTTCTGTTGGTTATTTTAAAAACTAAGAAATCTCCATATAGTGTATATCGGACGGATTCAACCTGGGTTTTCTGGAGCAATTGAAGTGGTCAGGCCTAAAACTTGTGATGAACCAGTGAATCCGGCCTTGCATTCAATAGCGCAGGTGTTCTGCTACTGACACAAAACGTTTTTACACCGATGTTTGGATCTAATATAAATGAATGTGATATGATAGTACACGATCGGTACCAGTCAAATTGTTTGTGTCAGTAGTAAAACGCTCAAGCTATTGAATGCAAGGCTAGGGCAAAAGCCAACTGTGGCCACATAGGCTATTATTTTCCATTATCAGCATACATGTAGGTTGCTATTATCCTATTATCAGCAAGCATAGGTGACTATTTTGCTATTATCTGCATAGACTACTGTTTCTCTGTTTTCAGCATAGGCTACTAGTTTGCTATTATCAACATAGGCTATTATTCACCTACTATCAGTGTAGGCTACTGTTTTTCTATGAGCAGCATAAGATACTATTTTCATAGTATCGGCATAATTACTGTTTAAAAATACTACTCCAATTAGTCTTTCTCTGTTGTTTTTCAAACTCTGGTCTATCAAAACCAATTTGAATTTTGTGGTGTTATGCGACACAGTTTGGGTTTGGATTTTATATGCTTGTACTCGCTTGCTTTTTTGTATTAGTTTCTTCCACATTTATTTCTTTTAGAGAATTATGCATAAATGTCAATATTTTTCACAACACGAACAAAGGTAGGATTGAGTTTGTTCCCCTTCCTCCCCTTCTAATCCTAACATAAAACATTGATCGACTGTGGACCGATGTTTTACATTAAAGCAATGCAAACTTGGTTTTTAATCCTTCCCCCTCTGCCAAACATTGTTCAGATTGTGAAACACATTTGACACTTATGCACAGTCCCTTAGAGTATTTTTTGAAAGAATATATATAAATCAAGAGCTAAACAGAGTGTTTATTTGTGTGAATTATTAGACTACAAAATGCACACATTAATTGTTTTGTCTTGTTCGCAGATGTAATTTATTCCACGTGGCAGATCATCCTGTCCTGTGTTTATAAGCTTGCAAGTTGATGTTTATTTAACACACTATCTGTTACATGTTACAAGTGATCTCAAACTGAATAGAGGATTGGGCTCAAGACTGGTAGGTACTAGGTACAAGTCCTACCCATGGCAATAATGGATTTTATTCCAGTATCAGCTCCAAGTCAAACGATATACACCCAGGTTTATCAAATGCTTCTGACTGGTCATCCAAATTGTGTGGTATATACTAATGTGTCTAAGGAAAAAAGTGCACGTAGCAATTCTCTTGCTGCTAATGAAACAAAAGCTGACTTGCATCAAAAAAAAGAAGATATACATGCTTAACTCCAATTAAGTTCAAGCACGTCTGTCCTGGACATGCAGTCCAGCTAGCTGCCTTAACTGCCTCCCCCGGAGAGAAGTTAGTATTGGAATAAGAGAGGAAACCTGCTGCTTATTACTAACAGCAAGGCAAGCAGTCATTGTCCTTCACATTGCTTATGATAGTTAAACAACATACTAGACTACTCAGTAACTGTGTTAACATGTGTTGTATTGTATAAATATGTGTTGGTATGCAACAATTGGAGTATATTTACATGTATTACATATGTAATGGATTTGATAGGAGCCTTCCATGACATTTCCTGGTACAACTGATTGATCACTGTGACTCTGTGACTCAGACATTACAACACTATGTCGTACACCATGAGCTTGGTACATCTGTATTCATTTTCAATCTTTATTAATGCTTCAATGTAAATCATAAAATCATATTAAAAATAAAGGCAATCACAAATTACCACAACATAAACATTTTAACTACCGGGTAGTCAGCCTATTTTAGGACACATTATTTTATTTTACTGCACACTACTATATATTGCGACTTCTAGTCATTGTTGTTTGCAAAACTGTTTAAATAGTTATCTCCTTTTCATTGGAGTATAGATATGAGTTGAAGGAAAGCAGTGAAATG
>JAULBR010114816.1:0-19607 GCA_032355825.1 Melanodrymia aurantiaca
GAAACACATCAATTATAAATCAGCGGTTATTGGACGTCAGACGCATGGTTATATTGACACATGGTCTCAGAGGAAACACTCTGTCGCCGCTTCATGTGCTACTTACTCTTACCGAAAAACATCAAGAGGTGTTTTATGTGCACTATCCCATAGACAGAATAGCACACAACACGAAATTTTATAAACTAGATGTGTTTCACAGGCTGGAACGGAAAATAGCCAATAAAATTGTTTGCGCTGTGGAGGATCGATCTCTCGACCACATTCTACCTTTGAGCTACGTCCTGCTCCTATCGATGAACTGTTCCTATAGAAATAACCATAAATTAATGGTAGTTAACATGATTCAGGAATATATATTAATTAACTCATACCTCTCCAAGTTTAAGGACACCTGTAGCGTCACCGTTAGTTGTAACTGTCTCCATCTTTGTTTGTAGAGAACCAAACTGAAAAAGGTTATTAATCAGTGGTTATTGGATGTTAAACGCAGTTATATTGACATTTGGTCACATAGAAAACCTGCTTCTGCCACCTCATAGGCTACTCTTCTTTTATGTGCAATTCCCCACAAACACACCACAACCTTTGAATTACTGGTTGGAATGGGAAATAATCCAACGGGTAACCTGTGGAGGATAGATCATTCGACCATCAATCCTCAGGTGGACACTATTGCACTGAGCTACGCCCCACTCCTACCCAGGTTAAACTACATGCATTGGTATACAGACACATCTCTGCTGCCTTTTAAATGCAGCTGCTTGTTATATACACTGTCCTTGAGAAATCGCACAGTAATGACATAGTCAAACCTGCTTGAGCGGCCACCTGTCATTTTTAGTGCATTATGACCTGTATTAAGCAGCCACCTGGATTAAGGGGCCACTTTTTATTACTCCCTTAGGTGGGTGCTTAAGACAGGTTTGACTGTACTTCTGAACAACGTGAGCAATCATCAAACCTTAAAAGAAAGTGAAATCCTCTGCTCCTCAGGTTTGCATCTTGTAACCCAGCAACGAATTATTTGTCCAATGTAGAACATCTGGTTTAGGTTGATGTCTTTCTCATCGCTTAGATTCTGTCTGGATGCCCAGCCCTGTAAAATAAACATAGCAGAGTACCGTACTCTTTACCACTTCACGAGTAATCAAATGTAATGGTATTTAACCAACCGATCAACAGTTGGTGGACAATAGCTACCGTCCCCCACCCCAATCACAGACGGCCCAAGTAGAAAATAATCAATATACAAATTAAATTATATTTAAGTTATATTTTTGCATGTTTTCCAAGCAGGGAAACCTTTACTATATAACAAATGCAAAATATTCTGTATATCTGAATCAGAGGTTCTAGAATACGGTGGCCCGATGCCAGTGATTTTCTGACTCGGGCCACCAAACAAAAATTTCATCAAGTGAATTTTAAAGCATGGCCAGTGAATTTTCAAATCCACTGACCCTATGGCCAGTGAATATTAAAAATATTCTAGAACCCATGTCTGAATAGAATCATAGCAGATTAAGCTTACATAGAAATGTAGATTACACAGATTCCATTTTAGATAGATATTATGTGGATTCCACAGATGTCCCTCCCGTACACAGAAATGTGGATTACAAGGATGCCACTGTACATTAAATGACTCACCTTGACATTATTGAAGAAAAGAACTAGAACACCATTTTCTTTTATGTTTACAATAACTCCATCCAACTCCATGTTTGGCTGCACATCTTCGTATGCTGTGATAATTGGCATCTTGGTCTTTACCAAAGATTTCTTGTGTGTCAAAGTCAATTTCGCTTCTTTGCCCCACAAAGCCTGTACATAAAAACAACTTACATATAGATGGATGACAGATAGGCAGACAGACACAAACAGACAGAAAGACAGAGAGAGAGACAGACAAGTAAATAGAGGCAGATAAATATACACAGACATGACAAAAAACGAGGGACAAAGAGACAGACACACACACATAGACCAAGATTATAGATAAAACAGATAGAAAGACAAATTTATAAGTATGCAATCTTATACATTGTACAGACAACTGAATTTAAGGTCCTTACATTACATCAAAGTACTTACAATTCGCTTTAAAATTTTTTTTTGCATTATAGACAAATGATTGATCATTGTAAGAACTGAGCTAGATAATATTGTAGTAAGCGAAAGATTAAGCTGTATAATCGAGTTGTACTCTATAACATAATAACATACTGTAAAACGGGTAATATTCGCAGCAGTCAATTTTCACAAATTGCCAAAAAAAATTGATCAACTCACAAATATGTACTTTTTTTTAGTTGCAAAAGCACCATTTTTGTCTTTTTAATCATTATTATTGCTAGTAATTATTTGCATGATTGAAATTTTTGCAGTTAAATGACAACCGCGAAAATACAGACCAACGAATAATACCCGTTGAACAGTAAACTAATACATAGCTGAGCATGGCCTTCACATTGTGTCTCGAACTTCGAAAATCTAAATACTACACATTTAAAAATCAAATTAAACACAACCACATACTCTGCATGCAAGTTTTTTCCCCACAGCGAAGCTTTTTGCTGGGTTCTTGATGGGCACATCAGCCAGGTGTATGTTGGGTATGAATCCAGTTATCTGACTGGTTACATTAACCGACACCCCATTTTCATGAATTCCTCGCACTGTGCACTAAAAATTAAATATAATTTCATGATCAGCATGCAATACATTAAATTTATATATTTCTCTTTTTCAAGCAAAAAGAATATTTTTTTAATAGTAATTATTAAAATAAGAGATAAAAACTCTCACCATAATGTGCAATACATCAACAAATGTAGCAACATCAAAAGCATAGTTATAATTCTCCACAATTCAGCAGTTTGAATTTCATGTCTAAAATCAACTCAATAGATTTTCCTAACACAAAAAAAGTCTGATTAAAATAAACTAAATATTACAGCAAATATTTTTGAAATAGTACAATGAAGATTTAAATAATTATAGTTCACCGATTGTGACAACAGAACAGAGATTACCTCAACACACGTCCCAGGTTTAATATCAGTCGCCTGCATGAACTTCTCTTTTATCACACTCCTGAAAGATAGTCAAGTTTAAACAATTAAACCATCATGATGTTTCCAGGTCTGTTAGCTACCATTGTCAACAAGCGAACTATGTGAAAAATGCAGATACACTGTAAAGACTTGTCTAACTCGTCCTATTATTTAATTAGCATTATGCCAAATACATCCATTTTTTATCCACACATGGGCTACTCTGCACGGAAGGCTAGAGAGGTTTATTGCAATAGAAAGGCTAGTACATAGCCTACCACAGACTGTGACATATCAGCTATTGAGCATGGACTGGAACAAACTCACAGTTTATCAGTTATGAAGTTTTGGTAATCCAGTCATGGAGCACTGATTGAAAGAGAGGGCAGTACATACTAGAGGTGTAACGATGCACTCGAATATTCGGTGCACCGAACAGCAACCTGTATCGTAGTTGTGTTCGTATTCGCGACTGCTTGAACCGAATACAGGTGAATATTATAATGTAGCTGCATGTGGTATGCTTTTGAATCGCCAGACAATTGTTTCCATTTGAAATTTAACGACTTATTTAGATAAAGCACCACCCACCAGTGTTCTATGGCAATCTGCTATTGTAGAAGTGCTATATCCCTATAATTATGTCAAACCTCTAACTAGATTAAGCAAATGCATGATATTACCAACAACTAACGTTTAGTTAACAAATTGAATGTTTTTATTATTTGTTGGGACATCTTTGCCTATATGTATTGTATTCATGAATAAATAGTTGTATTCGTCGACGTATATTCGTGATACGTATCATATTCGCCACCCTGTGTATTCGTTACACCTCTAGTACATACCACATTATTTGGCATGCTACTCTTTATGCAGATTGTTAAAAGCTAGATAGGACATATCACATCCTCTGGTATAACTATGAGACAGTACATAACAAAACCAATTTGCTTAACATTGTGGAATTTAAAATAATAATTTACCAACAATAAAAGCTATTGTGTCCAATACAATTTATGATGTATTTAGTAATTTACTTTCCCCGAGTGCATACTCACTGTTTTAGCGATACCAATACAATTCCATCAAGTCTGTTGTGAGAAAGAACTCGAACCCTGTAATAACATAAATCAGATGGAATAGAACAGTGGCAAATTCATTTCGCCGCTTGAATGTAATCATTCACTATAAAATATACGCATTGTATCCAGACTATCACAAATTAGAATATTTTTTCGAAAAATTATCTGAAATCGAATCTACTTGTTGCCAAAAATGAAGTGCACTAAATCGCATATCGAACTTGGCTGCAATAATTATTTGGCGATGGGAACAGCATGTTTGATCATATCTGATGCATCATTTGTTATCTGAATGGACAACAGGCAATGTGAAAAGATTATCAGGGTATAATCTAGACTATTTTTCTAGGGTCCCTTTTGGGGAAAATTTGGAAAAAAAGAACGCGATCAACAGAAAATGGGGAATTTTGGTTTTTGTTTATTTGCGGTAGTCAACATTGGGATGTCTTATATTAATAGGATATTTTCCCTTTTAAAGAGTGATAGTTGTTTTTCATAGTATAAAGAAAAGAAATTCTTTTTATCCAGTCATTTGTGCTGTCTCAATGTAAAAAAATAAAATATTGTTTTTTCAAAATTGGGAAAGTATGTTTTTCAAATTGGGAATTCCCCCTCTTGTATGGTAGATTACACCCCGATTATATATATATATATAACCTAATTAACCACAAACAAATTTTAATTGAAGTAATTCTTGAAGACAACGATTAAAATGTTAAACTGCACCAACCTGTGTAGTGTTCCTGGTTTAAATTCTTCTGTCATCAGGTCGACAGTGGAATCACTAAGATTTTTCATCTGCAACAACAAAATACCTTCTAAACTTCATGGAAATTGCAGTGTAAAAGACCTATTTAGCCTTTTGAGAATTTTGTTTAATGGCATTTTCAAAATTCAGCAACAATATAATATTTTTATGTAAAATCCAAAAGTAATTTTTGTTATAGATTATGTACATTACACAGGGACACATAACTGAATTTAAGGCCCTTACATTTTTGAACATAGGCACATAAATCCCTTAAAAAATTGGAATTGTTTAAACCAAATCAATATTTGGTTCCAGTGACTCACAGTAGCAAAACCTTTATTGCCGCGTGGCAATATGAAGTAGAGTCCTTTATTCTTCTGTCTGTACAAGATCTCTGCCTTCTTAACGACTTCACCTATAGGCAAGCCTGAAAACGGATCCTTCGTAGGAATGCCACTGTATTCAACCAGGTGCTGTAGAGCGGACATCGATATAGCTTTTGATGTGGAATTGATGTACAAAATGCAAGCAGAAATCTGAAAAAGAATAGTACTGACCATTTCAATATGAATAGTGTCTACACATACAAATAGTGGAAGTAAAGTATAGCTCATATATCATGTCATTTATTCTACGAGAACTTATCAATGTTCAGAGAATAACCTCTCAAAATTTAATAATAGATTTCCATTATAATCATTACAGTTTAAAGACAACGTATAATTGGTCAAACGCATGTTTGTTGAAGTTTGCATGAATGCTTAAACTGACGTTTTCCCGGGAACATCATTAAGCAACATTTGTGTCACAACTTCTGATGATGTCATAATTTTGTTTTGAAACTATGTCTTATTGAGTTATAGTTTAAGGGCCAGAAAAAATTTAAATGCAATAATAATTTGCAGTTTGCCCATATTTATTTTTATTCGTAAGTCAATAAATCTTTAAAAAATAGAAGACAATCATTAATTGATTGAAAATATATAAGTTATGCCGATCAATAAGTAATTTGACAAATGCACAATAAATACAATAAAAACATGAAGAAGCTATCGGAGAGATCTCACCTTGTCTTTCTTGTGATACGATGGCAGAATGTTTGGTAGATGTGTTTTATGTATTGTTCCAGTATAGGAGAGAAAGCTCACAAGCAGGCCATCTTCTCTAACCTGTGGAAGACAAGAGAAACATGGAGATTAAAAGTTACTATACAAGAAAACACAGTAAGATTTCTCAATTCTGTATATAAATTGATTAATAAGATATATTAATAGAATGTATTGGATTGTCTTGCAGTCTTTTTACTTTAGACTAGGAATGTAGTATAAACATGAAACACAATGTGAATCTGGTTTTACTGTATCTTACTGTTTCCAAGTCTAGATACCATGTTGAAATTAAACAATATACATTGTGAGTCTGGTTTTACCGTATCTGTTATTGTCACAACGTTTAATACTGAGAGTAAATAAAACAATATACATTGTGAGTGGTTACAGTAAATAGCAGCATACAAACCTCTTTCACTTTGGCTTTGACCTTCATGCCTGGAAGAAGATTACTCAGAACAAGACCGGACGAGCTTTCAACCTGTGCAAAGAAATGTTGACTCATACAATCTGTTACTATTACACAGGGGCTAAAGGAATAGTGAATATCTAAAAATACTATCTCATCTGAAAATTTACTATCCCATTAAAATATTTTATAGTAATTATTTGGCAAATAAACGAACAGACTTATTAAGGCTGTATCAGTGGGACTACGTGAAAGAACAAGCATCTATTTAGAAGAAGTCACAATAATGATTTCACTATTCCATGCATATTTAATTTCCACTTTCATAACAAAACGCCAAAATAAAAATGATTGTCCAAACAGAACCATAATTTGATGTGAGAAAAATTTAAATAAAAAGCATGTTTTCCTATGTATTACTACCTTTCCTTCCTTTACTTTTCTCGGATCAACAGTGACTTGCACTGTTCGACTCTCACTCAAGTCAGTGTTCTCAGGTACCACAATTCTACACCACGAACTCTGACCAACTGCGAGTTGGCTTCCTGAAACAAAAAACAGCAAATGATTCGGAATTAGCTTCGAGAATGCGAAAATCATACATCGGTTATTCGAAATCACACAAATTCACAGCTGTGAATATTACCATTTTTACAGTATATAAAGCACACCTTTTAATCTAAATAAAAAAGCCTCAAAACATGGCGATTGTACATGTACAGACTTGTAATAAATAATATCTGTTCAATATTACCATCTCTGAAACTCTCAATGAACTGTTTTGCGTCATTGTTTGCAAGAAATGTGCAGGTTCCCTTTACACCGAGATCTACCATGTATCCGTGATCTTCCCAACTTGAAATACAGCCAAAGACAACCTAGAAAAACAATATCTAATAACACACAGGCTAATAACCATATGTAGACTACATCACACAAAATTTTTAAATCTGTCATGAGTTGCTTAGGTACAGGATTAAACCTAGCTATCTATAGAACAAATGAGAACCTGAAGAATTATTTAGATGCCACACTGTTCGAAATATTGCATGCAAACCACACAATAAAGACCAATTGACAATGATCGAAATTGTCATCCTGACTGGTTTTGGCCTATCAACATCATCACAGCACAGTAGATATACTACTAGTATTTGTCTGTGATACCAAAGAACCAGCAATTATTTTGTCTTTATACTCATATATTTGCAGGTCACAAATTATCAGTGCTTGAACCTTGATTGTATATATGTTATAACTAACTGATTGATTGATTGTGGAATCACCTACCTGAAACAGATTTTCAAACTTTACACCAAAATATCATAATAGTTACAGTTTCTAAAAATAATAAATAAATTTCCTCAACTATGAATCAACTTACAATGTCCTTGCGAAGATTTTTGCTTGACAGGCCATGGTTGACCTGTTTAGGGTTAATAGAAAGACTGATCTCCTTCCTGTCAGACTCCACTATGTTAGTCACCAGACAAAGCAACAACATCCCTGGCTCAAACAGTTCATTCAGACTAGAAACATTCTGAAAATACAGTACAAACATAAACATTAAGTTTTGTGTACCACGTATACCAATTTGATTGTATTTCCTGTATTTTGCATTCATAATCTACATCTTTACAGGTTTGAGCCTCCTCACTGGACCTGTTGGGCTATTTCCCATTCCAACCAGCGATGTGCACTATCGTGCCTATGGGAAAGTACACATAAAAGATCTCTTGCTGTTATTCGAAGAAGAGTAGCCTATGTGTCGGCAGTAGGTTTCCTCTGTGACCAAGTGCCAACATAACTGTGCATTTGACCTTCAAATGACCTCTGTTTATTAAATCAATGTGTTCCAGTGGTGTCGTTAAACAAACAAACTTTATCTTTTTCTAACCACTGAGGTTTTAGTTACCATAAAATCATGCAGAAAAACAGATACACAATAAATCTTGTAACAGATATAAATATAATTACTTGAGAAACGTGTGACAAATCACTGGCATAGGCCAGAGTCTCCAACTGCTCCTTGTATGTATCTGACACGGCCGTGATCGGCACTACTCCACGCTGTCCCCCGGGCAAGCCAACTTTGATGGTATACTCGTCCACTTTCTGCACACATCCCAGAACTAGCATACCAACGTTTACATCCTGAAAATTGTACAAAATAAAGTCTAAATTAAAACATCACTAAAAGGGTTGACTAACATCGTACTGTAAATCAGTGAAAAATTTCACAGCATGTTGGTAAAACTTAACTTTTTAATGGGCTAGGCATCAACCATACATCAACATTTTTGTAGCCCCAAAAATAAAAAGGTTATCAAATATTCACTTGTACAAAAACATACCAGTGGTTAAATGCAAATCTCTATCGATATATTTATTTCGTAGCCCGCTACCACTGTTAAAGCAGTAGTCCAAGAGTAAAATCTTGTAGCCCCTGGCCATGGTGCATGCTATCCTGTCTGTGGGAAAGTGCACATAAACGATCCCTTGCTGCTATTTGAAGAAAAGTAGTATATATATCGCAGCAGCGAGTTTCCACTGTGACCAAGTGTCGATATAATAATATGTTCGATATTCAATAAGCGCTGATTAATAATCAATGTGTTCCAGTGGTGTCATTAAACAAACAAACTTAATATTAATGATTACCTGAAACTGTAGCAATCCTATCTTGTTAGCTCCTGTTTTCAATAGAACGCTTGCTGTTTTCTGCTTCTTTGTTCTGGCGTTTATTGGTTCAGATGGGCGCTTCACACCTTTCAACTGTCCTCTCTGGCTCTCCGTTACACTTTTCTCTTCACCTTTCTCTTTGCTATAAACCTATTTTTATAAATAACAGTTTTAAAATATTTTAACATGCAAAAAGGTTAGAACAAAGTTATGTGTGAGACTTAAATATTTTCTAAAATTGTCATATTCTAAAGTAGCTGCACTGTTCAGATCATATCAAGCATCTCTCTCTCTCTGGGACTATGGATCTATTCTGTCTATGGTAAAGTGTATATAAAAGATCCCTTGCTGATATAACTGCGCTTGACAACCAATAACCGCTGATTTTCAATGTGCTCCATTGGTGTCATTAAACAAACTTTATCAAGCCTCTTGATCTTATTTATAGTATGCGTTTTCACGAGATGTTGCGCCTACATAAAATAGCATGGACCTGCGATGTGTTCGAACTCTGCACTTGAATGTTTTGTCAAGGCTGTTGTATGTGTAACAAGCAATTTTACATTATATAAAGATATTTTGACATTTCTGTTGATGCTTAGAATCATATAACATGTGCAATCATCTAAATAAAAACTGACAGTGTTTTCTCGTCTAAAAAAAGGTTAGTTGCATAGAGCTTGCTGTACTACATTGCCACATGTTCATGATTTTTGTGCCAAAATGGTAACTGATGATCTTTAACTCAAGTTGTAATTTAAAAGATATTTAACCGACCTTAAACAAGTCTTCATTCAGGTGACTTTTTATATTAGAGTCGTGACGGGAACGTCCTCCACGAGGGAAGTTTTCAGATTCTGTTGCCATAGCAAACAATTTGCTCAACTGGATAAAATGCTAGTACCAATTCTGAAAAGAAATTAATTTATAGACTAAAGTGACCAGGTACATGTGTATGGCTTAAATAATAAACAAGAAATAATAAAATAAATCACCACAAATGTCAAACACAGCTTAAATAATTCAGTAAAAATAGTTATATAAACATCATGATTTGTTTACCACTTGTCCCTAAAAGACGTACATTACTTTCCTATTCACAATTTTAACTTCAGTTAAATAGATATAGAGTTTTCTTCGTTTGAAATTAATGGTGATATAGGACTTGTAAATGCAAAGAGTTGGTCATTTTATAAATAAAAAGGAGCAGGGCATAGTCCAGCGGTAAAGTGTCTGCCTAGAGCTCAATGGGAACAACTATCAATCCTCCTCAAGGGACCTATTGGGTTATGTCCCGTTCCAACAAGTGATCCAGGACTGGTATATTAAAAGCCATGGTGTGTGCCATCATGTCTTGTGGGAAAGTGCACATAAAAGATCCCTTGCTGTTATTCGAAGAAGAGTAGCCTATGTGGCAGCAGGAGGTTTCCTCTGTGATCATCATCAAGTGTCAATGTAACTGCGTTTGACATCCAATAACTGCTGATTAATAATCAATGTGTTCCAGAGGTGTCGTTAAACAAACTTTATCTTTTACAAATAAATTATTATATGGCGATGCTACAAATCAAGCTTCGTGTGTTTTTCAGGTCCAAAGCTCAAAATCACACACTGTCAGACGTAAAATGTTAACGCAATAATTTAAGATTACCTCGCTTGAAGTATATTTTAACTTTACGTAAGACATGTATTTGGTTAAAGCAGTCACCAATATAAATTATTAGGACATTTTTGTGCTTCCATGGTTGAAAATGCAACATTTGGATCTGTGGCTAAGAATCGTCTTTTATATCATTAATTCAATGATACTTCTATATTATATTGCCTTGCTAGCGGAGTAGAGCTGTGCCGGGCGATCTCATTCTCACTGAGGCAAGTGCCCCGACAAATTTATGTCTCTCGCCCCAGTTCAGATGGCATTTTCGGCTATCTCGTCCGGGGCGAGATCGACCTAAATCCTGTAGGTAGTGCACTTGTCTCCGCAGCAGACGTCTCGGGTTCAAATCCCACAAGCAAAAAACATAACTCTTATCAAATTATATTCTATGACAAATGGGGTGGGTCAGTGAATTCGTAATTCTTTTCGTTAACTGGCTGTGGAGACGAAACGTCGGTCTCCCTCTGGATGTGAAAATATTAATTAGCAGCGTTTAAAGCCGTTTTTAAAAACAAACATCATCATGATCATCATCATGCATGCCACGGAGTTTGGAGCATACCGTAATTATGGGCATTAACGACATATCTGATACTAATTGAATTAGCATTCTTTGAAGAAAAACAGGTTATTTTAGATAATAAAAAAAATCCAGGCAAACGTCGACAGGAAATATGCTATAATAATATGTATGAACACACGTGTTGTGATACACTCAACGCCATGCTTCTTCTTCTTATGACTTAATTTCGACCATCGAACAAATCGCTCCTTTCTTACTTACTTGTTGTGTATGTCCCGCCTCTATTGATAGGCGCACCTTCGCCAGCGGACACCGGTCGAGACAGTTGGACTGCGTGCTTGAACCTTAATTGGATATAGGCACGTAAATGTGTTATAACTAACTAACCAACCAACTAACTAACTAACTAACTAACTAACTAACATGATAATAATGGTATTTGGAGATCATGAAATAAACGTAGTACTTACTCGTTTGGCTTTTAGTATCATTTAGCTATATAATTCCTTGATAAATACCGGTAAAATTATAAAAGACTACGACCTGCAATATAAGTGTACTTTTTGTTTTTGTAAATTTATAATCCCTGCTTCCCATATTCTTATAACTGCACAGCTCTGTGAAGAAAGAAAAAAATGAATCCGTCAAAAACCTCTCTATAAGAATCCACAAACCAGCCTTACGTTCAATAGGGCGAGAGTTCTACTACCGAGACTAAACGTTTTGACACCGATGTTTGCATCTAACATTAAATGAATGTGATGTGATAGTACACGATCGGTACCAGTCACATAGTTCCAGAGCGCTCGACCTATTGAACGTAAGGCTGGTATTATCACTGCTTCGGCTCCGATTCGTTAGTACATGCAACCTCTACTTTGTCGCAGTGTCCTCTCGGCTCTGCCTTGTGCGGAGAAACGCATTTAGCAATGTAGTCGTTAAACGTCTCTTAATTTCTTTTCGGAGGTGAATACAACATCTTACGGTAAATACAGAATGTTGTATTTCCATAGTGCACCGAACGCGGTATTTACATCATAAAAATGAATGGGTATGTAATAACACGCAAGTTCGTGTAATATAAACCTGTAATTGTCGCAGAGTAGCTCTGTCAGGAATTTAAAATAACATTTTATTACATAACATGATTACTCAAGATCTTTACTGGCGTGATGGGTCTTTAACCGACATGAACGTATAAATGTCAAGAACCTAATATTAGCTTCATTAGTCGTCTATTGCAGGTTTGCGTATTCATTTTAATGTGGCTACCAGACTCAAGAGTTTGTTCCATTCTTCTTTATTTGACAATTAATTTGCGACAATCATTGTTTTATCCAGACAATCGTACACTACTATGTAATATAGTAACATAATTACATTTATGTATTAAACAATATGGTCATAATTTGTTAAAGCATACAATCAAATCCCAGGAGAATGTATGATAAAAACATGTGAATTAATCGCATGCCACATACAGCCATATTGATTACGTCACAATTACACTCACATCATTAAAAATGACAGAATCGATGGTTGCTAGATGGTGGCAACCTTCTATAATAGATGGTGGCAACCTTCTAAATGCCTAGTGTAGTGCTTCAAAGTTGGTTGCTAAACTGTAATTATAAAACTACCATCACGAACAACACGTTCTCATCGTATGGTACATCGTAACAAAGATAAAGTGTGCTTGTTTAACGACACCACTGGAACACTCTGATTACTAATCAGAGGTTATTGGATGTCAAACTCATGGCTATATTGACACTTGGCCACATAGGCTACTCTTATAGAATAACAGCAAGGGATCTTCTATGTGCACGTTCTCACACCACGGCCCTTGATGGACCAGTCAAATATCACTGGTTGGAACGAGAAATAACTCAACGGGTTTACTGAGGAGGATCGATCCATCGACCTTACAAACCTCCAGCGGGCGCTCTTACTCTGCGCTACGTCTCGCTCTGCACGTCTTCACAAAGATCAAGTTTGTTTGTTTAACAATACTACTGGAACACATTGGATGTCAAACGCACGGTTATATCAACACTTGGTCACTGAGGAAACCCGCTACCACCACATAGACTACTCTTCTTCGAATAACAGCAGAGGATCCTTTATGTGCACTTTCCCGCAGACAGGATAGCGCACACCACGGCCTTTGATAGAGCAATCGTCGATCACTAGTTAGAATGGGAAATAATCCAACAGAGGGTTGATCCATCGACCCACTGAGCCCCAGGAGGACGTTATTGCGCTGCACTACGTTCCGATCCCCACGTTGTGACAATGCCAACTATAACCTTATTAAAACAAAATCTTCTTGTCATCTTTACCGCACCACATCAAACGAACAGATGATTTAGCAGTTTGTTAACGACTTAGAGGTATTCCCTATCGGCCCAAGATTTAGCACGCAACTTAGGAACCTGCTTCAATTATAATGGCTTTACGAGTACGATTTATCAACAAAGTACAATTAGAAGGCAGTTTAGCACTAACTAGGCTTAGTTAGGTTGTATGAATTTGGCCTCTGGAAACTCGCGTATTGATTCATCAGTTTGCTGCGCACTATTGTGGCGTCCATCTTAAAGACCCCCAATCACCGAAATTGGCCGCAAATGTTTCCGCTCTGTTGTATTTGCATATAATATCAATGATCTTAGGTGTGTTCGAACTATTTGGTTGTGTGTTTTGACAAGGTATTCGAACGACGTAAACAAAAAAATGTACGTAATATAATAACACAGCCAGTGGTACACGACTGGTTTATCAAATTCCGTGGTGTGTGCTATCCTCTCCATGGGATAGTGCTCATAAAAGACCCCTTGCTGGTTTTCGGTAAGAGTAGCCCATGAAGCGGCGACAGCTGGTTTCCTCTGAAACCATATGTCCATGGGTCCAATAACCGCTGATTTATAATCGATGTGTTTCTAGTGGCGTCGTTAAATAAAACAAATTTTACTTTTAATATAATAACACTGGCATCTATGTTGATCTTTATAATCATAATTATAGTAAATGTTTCGTTTATACGCAAATAAATGTGCTTATTACTTGCTTCTTTCGGTTGTCACGTTGTCCCGCTTTTCGCGCCAAAACGGTGAGTGGTTCTGTTTAAAACTCGAACCAGCATCTTTGACGTTAATAAACTCATCGTTTGACACGTTCACACGTCTTCTGAACAGCCATAGAATATCACATTACGAACTGTAGCCAGCGATATACGGCTACTCTATAAAATATCAATTACAATGCACTTTTATCAACCAATCTAGATTTTGTTTTTCATGTGTTTAGCGCAAACCACAATGCTTGTAATAATTCTACATGCTTCAATTAGTTTTTGGCATATGTTTCGATTATTCCTGTTCTGCGTTCATAATTGCTTGCCACACGCTACAGTGTGCAAAGTTTGAGTTTCATTTTGATGGATATGCAATGTAATTCGTATAGCCGCGGGCTACATTTGAAGGACGTCTCAAGTCGCTATAACCAACGAGCAACACGGCGTTTATATAGATTTTATTGAGGATTCACACGAATTCGTTTCTCGTAAATTAATATGAGCTAGATGTTATGTTCAATATGCTGTAATTTTTACTACTATGGTACTACAATTCTCCGATTCTAACATAAGTGATTAATTTTTTTAACTTTATTCTTTTTGGTGAATAATTGGTCTTAATATTAAGCATGTATAGGTTATCCTTATTTTATTATAATCGGTTTAATCCCGTAGTTAAATACTAATAGTGAGTTTTGGTTATATTGCTTGAGCGGTTTATATACAATTATTATTCTTTAATTATTCTCGGCGAAAGGTAAAGATGACCGTAGCAGTGCGTTCCAAATCTTACGCATTATCTAAACTAAATGTCAAGTTAATAGAATTATTATTAACGTTAGTGTTTTTGAGGGTTGCCACAACACCACATAACGCGTGCATTCCAGCATTGATATAAACATAAAAAGCCGTGACTTTATACATACAAACTACTGTTTAGATAGTGATAGAACCACGTGCCCCCGAAAGGCGATCATATAATGCACACACTGTGCCACCCGCCTTAAACTCAAAACAATACAGGTCACGCTCATCCTTTGCGAGCACCTATCTGACGCCCAAACGAAAGGATACCATGTGAGTTTGACAACAGTACACACAACAGAATCATAACTAAGTCAAAAAGCACCTATTGTGATATCAATATGTTATTAATATACCGTAGTTTAAAGAACCATCGCATTTAACATTCCTTGTCTTGTGGCAAAAGACACATCATGATTACTAATCAGTAATCATTGGTTTTACTTCAACATGCTAAATGTAGAAAGCATGTTTTGGTATACTTACTTTTGACCCTCAGTATAGTATCATCACTGCTTTGGCAGTGATTCGTGAGTACATGCCATCTCTACTTTATCGCAATATCCCTTCTACTCTGTCTTATGCAGAGATACGTATTTGGCTATGCCAATGTTTTGTCATTTAAATTTAAAATGAAATACGTAAAAAAATATCACTTATTAATAACGTCAGAAACAACTTACTTCATAAACATGATCACTCCAACTCTTGATATATCCTGTTGCACTATCTTCCATGACTCCAACACAATTTCCTTTTGTTTTTCAGTAAACTCCGGTCTTGAGTTAGGAAGTCCTCGCAGTTTCTGAACGTAGGCAGAATCTGTCTTGTCCTCTTGCAAGTATTTTCTCTCACTTGCTCTCATCCTTTCCTCACTCTTTGTAGAAAACTTCTTTAACTTTTTGGAACCGAAGCAGCCCATCATTTTGCGTAGACGTCTGTCTCTACGAGAAATGTGTTGTTCTTTAGACGCTACGACACATGCGTCTGAATTAACCAGTAATATATTTTGTCCGAGGTGAGAACTCTTATTTCAGAAATCGTATCATTATCTTTGATACGGTAACACCAGCGTGTGAATAAACGCACTCTACACGTACTTTTAATTTCATTCAGTGTGGTCTTTAACGCCTTTCTTAAACATGTTCTAACAATGCAATCACTAATAAGCCTAATGTAATAGCCACGATGTTAATGAAAGTGTTTCCTAATGTAATAATAGGATCTCTGAAGTTAAATATAATAACCTATAGATCCATTTGATCTCTTAGAAAACGTGGTAATTATCAAATATTCAGCTTGGTGGTCAACAAAAACTCGTTATAACTTGGTTCTGTATTCTTCTAAAATACACGGAAACAGAAACAAACTCTGTGGATAAGTCATTAGAGAAGAAATAATGTTTCCCATTGTGTAGATGTCCATGTTTAGGTGATCGCTCACGAAGAGGAATTCAACTGAATGCATGCAGCTGGTTGCGTGCAGCTAGAGTGGTCATCACATCCGATGGCATTCATCATCCTAATTAACCCCGTATTTATCTCCTTTTCGTCACCTGGTCTTAGATGTGCGCATCTTCACCACTCGTTCGCTCGTCCTGTGCTGCTCCTGCTGCCTAGTTTACCTGCGCTATACAGCTGGTTCCGCCTGCTATGTAGTGCCTCGCGTATACATACATCCTAACGGAAGAACGACCGGATCGATAGTTGATATCTTAAATAGCGGTTATCAATTTGACTTTGCCTTTGGAACGTCGCGGATATTGGTTGTTTGCATCGTGTGAAAATAAACAGGCGCACACAATCACTCACTACATCAATACTAACCACACGCTGTCACCATCCTGCGAGAACTTAAGTGAGTCGTTTGTCCGCGTGGCTCGGTGCTATTAAAACAGGGTGGCTTCGTGTTATTAGAATGTACGCACCTTTGATAGGTTCTTTCTTGCATGCCCAGTTCGAGAAAATAAGTGTTTCGTTAGTCCGCGTGGCTCGGTGCTATTAAAACAGGGTGGCTTCGTGTTGTAAGAATGCACACACCTTTGATATGTTCTTTTTTGCATGCCCAGTTCGAGAAAATAAGTGTTTCGTTAGTCCGCGTGGCTCGGTGCTATTAACACAGGGTATCTTCGTGTTCTAAGAATGTACACACCTTTGATATGTTCTTTCTTTCTTGCCCAGTTCGAGAAAATAAGTGTTTCGTTAGTCGCCGTGACTCGGCGGTATTAAAACAGGGTGGCTTCGTGTTACTAGAATGTACACACCTTTGATATGTTCTTGCATGCCCAGTTCAGTATTCAAATCAAATGAAAAAGTCGAACACATGCCATCAGTCTGAGTGAGCAAAAACACAATCATTTCGTGTAATGCAGTCCAATTCGCCACGTACACGTAGACGTAATGCAATACAAAATATGCCAGTCATACAATAGGCTTCCAGGCGTGATGTGGCTTCTTCTGCAGCTTACGTATTCTCCCTATTAAACTTTTTTTTTAGATTCATTTAGAGTGGGCTTAAAGGCACAATGCCTAGTTTCTAAGGCGAATGCCGCGCTTGCGCAGCTAATGCTATTTGTAAATATCTCTAATATGGCTTTTTTTGGTGGTTATTGTTAAAATTAACATTTACTTACATTGTGATATTTGTTATAAATAGTCAGTTTTTCTAACCAATTTACATTGGTTTGCGATAATTATTCATTTATTTTTTGCTTGTTGTGTTTTCGTTTTCTAATTTGAGTTATCGATGACCTTTACGTTAAAAAAGTCAAGATCATGTTGAAAAGATAATATATCAAGCTGATCAATACATAATATACTATTCTATCAACTATTCTATCAACTACAGATGGTCACTCTTTATAAACTTTTCACATGTTTGATAAATGTCAAAATGGTTGCCATGGGTACGCCTTAAATATGTCAGATCTCTATTGACTAGACAACTGGAAATGCTTCCCATACTAAAGTGCATAATTATGTGTGCTACGTTTCGTGCTTTTATTAGAAATAGAACACATGCATATTTATGATAAAAATTATGGAGCTTGTATGTTTAAATTAAGTATATCTGGTTCTTGAATTTCAATTATTCCGTCCAAAGTTTTCAACAAAAGAGTATTACGTTTCCAGACACAACTCACCCCCGCAAACAGTATTATATCAACATTTAATAGATTATAATTATATTATAGATACTAGAATGCACGCCATTTAGGATGTTAAAATCACAACAAAAGTTATGAACTTTCATTAAATTACACAATTTAAAAATAATAATAACGGAAAATAACATAAATTTATTCTTGGTCAAGATAGAAATAATTCTTTGAAGTCTGTTACACATTTGGCATCAAGAGCTAGCTGGTTTGGTCACGCGGTGCGTTCGGATATTATTAGAGTGGAGAATAATGGTGAGGAAATAACAACAAACTGGCTTGAAGGTGAGGTTTGCTTTGGGTATGTCCGTTTCCAGATTATGTAAGAATACAATAAATGTAGCCACTAGACGTGTATTTTATGTCTTTTGACATGTAGAGAAACACCCAAAAACAACATTTATCAACGCATGCGCAGGATGTATTGTTGCACATTGATTAATAAACCGTAACAGTTGGACATGGTCGAAACACCAACCCCATCCATTCATCTACACCCAAAAGCAAACATATGGTAAGCAATCAGTATTTACTCTGGTTGATTGAATTAATGTATATCCTTGTTGAGATGTTCCAAATTTAAACAAAAACAAGTTCTTTACTAACGTTGGTTTCTCAGTGCTTTAACACTAGCTTCTGTCCTGGACATTCAGTATCTAGGCTGTATGCCCAGGACAGACGTACGTGTATCTTAATTGAATATAGGCATGCACATACGTTATAACTCACTTTAAATCAAGCATTATTAGAAATTCAACTAATTTCATGGTTGTCTGATCGGTTCTCTTTAATGCGTTGAAAGGCAGGTGGACACTATACTCCGCTGGTAAATATAAAATAGTCTAACTGCTGTAAGTTGGAAAAAAGATTATCAATAACACTTGCACGCCCTAGATTCACTGTGTAGAGTTTGAGTGGGATGCCACTGGAGATGCAGGGTGTGGTCGCTTTTCCCCAATCACATGGTATCATCGATTTTTAAACTGTAATTTGTTAAAACAATCATCTGAACCCTCGCGTGTGGACATACAGTTTAATCATTTAGCGATATTCAACATTTTAAACTCTAACAAACGGCTTTGACAATTTGGCGAGCACAATGATGAAACAACATGTCCACATGTGACGGTATCGGAATTTTATCATGTGAATATTGACATGGCCGACCTCCATCAATGTTGAACGTTTCTTTGATTTCTTTTACTCACATGGGCTTCTTAGAGGGTTATGGCCCGGGAAGTCGACAAACGTGTATAAATGGTTTTAAATGAATTCTACTTAGCGGGAAAAGATGATAT
>JAULBR010114927.1:0-19593 GCA_032355825.1 Melanodrymia aurantiaca
TCCAGTTCTCTGATTGGCTTCAATAACATTGATCGTCTTTTCAGTTCTGTGATTGGCTTCATCAGCAAGTGTCAAGCACAGGAATGGCTGTTCACAAAACCCAATGGAACATTCCTACTGCGTTTCAGCGACTCAGAACCGGGTGGAATAACAATAGCGTGGGTGGACGACAAAGCTAAGGGAAAACTTGGTAACATGTTTACAATTCGCTGTCTTATGTTATAATCAAAATTTGGACCATGTTGACCTGAAAAATTGTAACCAACCAAAATTTGTAGAGATTAACTTTAACAAATAAAAATACTCTATTAGCCAGATATGGCAGAAAGATGTTACACATAGCTCATATAGAGTAGCATATGTCTTAAAATGTGGGGTTGGTATCCACCCGCAACTAGTTTTAAAGTTTCGTAGAGAAACAACATTTTTTGGCAAGTTTTAAAATTAAAAGCTGTGATATTTTTTTTTATGTAAACTGGAATTCCCTCTAAACCGAACATATTTCAAAGTCCCAAACAGCCTTATGTGCATGTATTTAAACCTCAGCAAACTGAACACCCCTCTAAACTGTACATTTTACTCGGTCCCAAGTGTGTTCGGTTTAGAGGGGTTTCACTGTATATTACAACATAGCCATTTACACTATTGCTTTTAGATTACCGTTTTATGATTTATATATCGGCTCTATACACTGATTTCTGTTCGTTTGCACCTTATAATGACACCCAATAGCCGATATCTTTTTTTCGTGCTCGGGTGTCGTTAAACACAAATATAATAATAATAATAGTAATAATAATAATAATAATAAAATGTGGTAGTGTACCTTTAAACATACAAATTTTTTTCTCCTTTATTCCAGAGGTCTGGAATCTTAAGCCATTTGGAGCGAAGGACTTTAGCATCCGGAGCCTAGCCGATCGGATCAAGGATCTCAGCAACCTAGTCTATCTCTACCCAGACATCCCAAAAGAACATGCATTCGGGAAATATTTTTCAACAAATCCTGGTACTGTAAACCCATGAACATTTTCTGTGCTTTTAATTTTTGTGTAGCTCGCGCCCAATCTCAATTCGCGAAATTTATAAGCACGCATAATTTTCCCTCTTATAATGTGCTTTCATGTACCGACAGTCGTTCGCGAAATTTAAATGTTGCGAACATGTGCTTAGGGGCATATTCCCGAAATTTAAACGTCGCGAACGTGTGCTTAGGGGCGTATTCCCGAAATTTAAATGTCGCAAACGTGTGCTTAGGGGCGTATTCCCGAAATTTAAACATCGCAATATTAATACCGTTTACGGTAATATCACATGTTCAGGCAGGACTAATTAGTCAACTTTTACTGTTATCATGAAACATGTTTTTACTCTGAGACTTCGTTGTAGTAACAAATATATAGAGGAATATCCCCTCATGTCTTGTGATATCATGATTTATAAATACGAGATAATAAAAGTATAAAATCTGAGCTTCGGCAAGGATTTTTATACTTTTATGAACGAGTACTGATAAATTATGACATCACAAGACATGAGTAGGGTATTCTTTGTATCATTCATTATCATTTTGATGATTATTAACAGAAATTAAATGGAAATGTTTAGTTCAAATTTGCGCCAATGTTATGAAAAAGTAAAGTAAAGTTTGTTTTATTTAACGACGCCATTAGAAACACATCGATTATAAATCAACTGTTATTGTCTTAAGGGGTCGCTAGAATATTCTCCCAAATCATCAATTATAGTGCATAAGAACCTGTATTAAGCAGCCACCTGTCTTAAGAGGCCATTTTTTGTTTCTCCGTTGGGTGGATGCTTAAGACAGGTTTGACTGTACTTACTTTGAGCAGCTGTCAAATACTTTGTACTAGAGCTTGCCCGTTTCCATGACGAGCATCAAAATCGAATACTCACAATACACAAAGAATATAACCTCTAACAAAACTTATTACTGTGAAATAACGTAATATAATTCACCGTGTGTGAATTTACATTAAGACATAACAAAACTTATTACTGTGAAATAATGTGATATAATTCACTGTGTGTGAATTTACATTAAGACATAACAAAACTTATTACTGTGAAATAATGTGATATAATTCATCGTGTGTGAATTTACATTAAGACATACACACTTATGTTTTTCCAATCCGAGCAATGTTAGGATTCAGTTTGACCCTTCTCACTTCCTAATTGTAACATACAAAAAATATTGAACTGATGTTTTTATCTGAAAAACAATCCAAACCTGTTTGTTTTATCCCCTCCCTTCTTCATAACATTGTTCTCATTGTAAAAAAACATTGTTTCTTATATACTGGTCTCCAATACATTCTCCCTGAACAATAATACTAAAAATAAACTTCCAAATATGCTATTTTATAGAGATACGTGTGCATAATGGAATATCAGATGCAATTGTTGAATATTACGGCCCAGTTGTTCGAATCCTGGGTTAGCGCTAACCCTGAGTTAAGTGCCTAACCATGAGATAAATTTAACTACTGATTAAAAGTTGTGTTGTTCAAATGTTGGTTAGTGCTAACTATGGGTTAAATATACCCTAACCCAGCTTTTAACCTGTGATTAGCCAACCCTGGGTTAAGAAATTTAACCCATGGTTAGTGTTAACCAGTGGTTAAGTAAAATAACCCAGGATTCCAACAACCGGGCCCTGAACTTTACTAAGTACATGTATTTAAAAAAATGTATTATTTATAACTGCTAATTTTCATACTGATACATGCAAATTATCCTAACATACTGAGTCTATATGAGGCCCACCCACCTATGTATACAAGTAATAATTCTGTAACATTTGGGATTTTTAATCGCAGTACCAGCTCCAACCCTAGTGAAAGGGTGTACACTACTTATACTGAGCAGTATCCCACAATGTTTAACAAAGGCCATGGTATGTACTGTCCTGTCTGTGAAAGATCCATTGCTGTTTAGTAATAAGTAGCAGGTTTCCTCTCTCATACTAACACTATCTCATGTCCTGAGTAGATAATTGAGACAGCTGGACTGCTTGTCCAGGACAGATGTCCATAAACCTTAGATGGATATAGATGTATAGCATGTAAATATATTATTATAACAAACTAACTATCAGATTCTGCAATGTTATTCTTATCTCGAAGCACCCATTCAAGGTTTCTCTCCGCTGACAAGTAACAGTGTTTATACCACTGAGCTCAAAAAATCAATACTCAGCCATATGAAATGTTTATCTTCATTACGTTACAAACAGTTCAATCAAACATTTCTGCGCGGTTTGTTTTTACAATTGATTAGTAACAATAACAAAAAGCAACTTCATACAAATATCAAAATAACAAACTTTTCCGTTTAATAGAATTAACTTGCCCAATATGGAAACACTGATTATTAGCAAACTATTAAGACAGAGTTCTAAAGCAGACCATACAAAAATAAATAAATATGTTTGTTTAACAATACTACTGGAACACATTCGTTATTAATCAGTGGTTATTGGAAATAGCCTAATGAGTCCACTGAGGAGGATTGATCCTTAGACCTACAGAACCTCAGCCAGATAACCTTGTGTTGCATTACGTCCACTCCAATCAGACAAAAATATGCTGATACTTATTTCATCAGAAGTTACATTGTATAAAACACCATATCAGACTGAGTCACTATATAATAAATTGTTACATGTTTTTTTAATGTTTTTATTCAACATGAAGATCTATAAAAGTTTAATGATATCTCTGGAACACATTAATAATCATCAGCTATTGGATGTCACACATTTATGTCAACACATGGTATTAGAAAAAAGGCTTTTTTTGGATGTGAACATAAATCATCCAATTTAAGACAAAAATTAACCAATAAAAAATAGGGTTATATACTAGTTGTAGTATTAGAATGCTTAATAATTTTGTTTTTAAAGAATTAATATATGTAAAATGAACTGTTGGATAATCATGTTAATATTAAGTTTTGAGCATTTAATAACAGATAGAGCAGACATAGACAAGAAGAAAGTAGTTTCTAGACTTCCTAACGCCTGCTAGCCCTATGCAAAATACAGTTAACCCAGGATAATTTATAATGTTATTACGCTACTTCAAAGCAATCATTACATTAAATTTATTCATTAATTGTCTGGAGTGCAAGGGCACCCACCAGGTTCAATAGGTCGACGGATCGATTATCCTCAGTGGACCTGACATGTTGGGTTATTCCCCATTCCAACCAGTGATTAGCAAGATTTCGATATCCTTTTCTAGAACTAACTAATCCACCCAACATATTATATAATTTTCAGACATGCTATTTACTGTAGTGTTCTCAGCTCACCATGCATCAAGTGATTCACAGACATCAAGCTGGGAGGGTTAAGGAGGGTCAAGGAGGGTCAAGGGGGGCCAAGGGGTGTTTGTTGATCCTCAATCAACACCATTTGGGTAATTGAGGCTTTACTAGCGCAATTGAAAGTGAAAGTATACTGATAAAAGATCAACATTTGATGAAATCATAAGCAAATCATTATTAGGATAAAAGTATGTATCATCGAAATTGGGTTCATACACCACATGCATGAGTATTTATAGCAGCAGCAAGATGTCTTTTAAATGCACTTTCTCACAGACACGATCAATTGTGGCGCACTGAATGAACACAATATGGAGACAGAAAAATGTGTTATAAAAATACAGGAATATCATATAAATAAGATTAATTTATTGCATTTTCCAACAGATATTTCCATTAATTTTGCTTCAATTGCTGGAACCCATTTACCTACTTGGAAGGATCACAGAGACATCACGATCTCAATTATCGTAATCGCTAAACAAATGTGTACTGCCAGCAATAATAAACCAGTACGAAGAAAGTTTCATGTAATTGCCAAGTCTTTGATGTAAAAAGCAGACAGCTCTTCGGTTCACAATGTTAACTATACTTCGTGTTTGAACAATTGTAGTATGTTTTTCGTAGATAACTTTAGTTTCGTTTAACGTAGAGAAAAAGGTAAACATTTTTGAAAACAAGAAAAAAGTCCCATTTTTATGTGCAAATTATATATCTTTAGGTTAGCAAATAAAAAATTTGTAATGCAAATACGTACAAAAAATTGTCAGAAAAATCCATCGTCGGCCATTAAAAATAGCAGATTTTTCAGATGATTTTTTGTATGTATTTGCATTACAATATTTATATTTGTTAACCTAAAGTTATATAATTTTGATACAAAAATAGGACTTTTTTGTATTTTCAAAAAGGTTTACCTTTTTTCTCTATGTTAAACGAAACTAAAGTTATCTACAAAACACATACTACAAATGTTGTGACACGAAGTATAGTACATGTACTACCAAGAGGAGATAATCCATAAGGGAAGTAACTCCTCTCGCCAAATGGGACAGATGGAGAGTCCTGCCTTATGTTCAATAGGGCGAGCGCTCTGGAACTATGTGACTGGTACCGATCATGTACTATCATATCACATTTACTTAATGTTAGATGCAAACACCGGTTACAAAACGTTTTGTCTCGGTAGCAGAACACTCGCTCTATTGAACGCAAGGCAGATGCATGAGAAATATGTTATTAACACTAAGTTTATTCCATTACACATTTGAGCATAAAGGAGCGTACGTGCAATTTCATGAATGGCAATTAACAATTACCATTAATAAAATATTCCTTTATCATACATACTCAACAGTAAAAGTAAAGTTTGTTTTATTTAACGACGCCACTAGAAACACATCGATTATAAATCAGCGGTTATTGGACGTCAGACGCATGGTTATATTGATCAACAGTCGACCGAGGTTGTTTTTTACATGAAAAACAATCAAACATAAGCGGGAAAATCATGCGCACTTATAAACTTCGCGAATTGAGATTGAGCGCGAACTACGCACAAATTAAACGCACACGAAATTTCCACGGTTTACAGTAATGAAATTCCTGGACATTTCAGGTTTTCCGGGATGCGTAAGAACAATGTACGTACGTGAGAATGCCGTTTCGAATCTGCACTTGGTACGGCATCTCGCCGGCCTCTCTCTCCCAGCGTATCTGTGGCGGCGGTGTCCCCGTGACGTCACACCGCAGTTCGACGCTCTGACCGACGTGCCTCACCACGTTCTTCGGTGTCACTACCACGGTCGGCGGCACTGAAAGAGATTTACAAAGTATTAACAATTTTTAAAAAAAATATTTAATTTTAATTTTTTTTATATTTGACGTTTTTGATTTCTATATTTTTAATTTTAATTTTTTTATATTTAACGGTTGGTGGTATTGAAATAGATTTACAAAATAAAAACCTGATGCTTCAATAACAGCGAATTCCTATAATAAATAAATACCAAATATAATTTTTTTAAAACTATTTTAAAAACTAAAACAAATGTTTGTACACAAATCTAAAAAAACAAACATTTTAAATAAATAAAATATATACCTGATACCTCAATAACAGTGAATCCCTATAATAAATAAATACCAAAAAATAAAAAATGTTTTTTTCCTTCTAAAAAAAATAAAAAAAAATAAAAAAAAATAAAAAAATAAATAAATAAATAAATAAATAAAAATAAATAAAAATAAATAAATACCTGATACTTCAATAACAGCGAAACCCTTCGACGAGCCAGCATTGTTAGTGGCGGTACATCGGTACCGTCCCGCGTCGGCTGGCGTCACCTGGCGGATTTCCAGCACACCTTGATGATCGATCGCCAGAGGTGAGAGGGCGCCGTCTACTTTGTGCCACTCGATCGTGTACGGTCCCGGGCCGGCTGGTTGGCAGGTCAGACTGACCGTCTCCCCTGGTCTGGCCGCCACATGGGCGGGAGAGATCGTCAAACGGGCAGTCACTGAAGTTAAAACAATTTGAAAATGTGTTGGAACGATATGGATATGCTAAATCAATATGTATTTCACTGATCAAAGTCCACATAAGCAATTGAGATTTTACCAAGAAGAAAGTTGGGCTTTGATGGACTGATCTTGGATGCATAGTAATATGATGTATTTGACATTATGTAATTATGCAAAATAAAAATATAGAATTACCAAACAAAAGAAGAAAAAAACAAACAAAAATACTCACCAGGGGCCTGTTCCACAAACAATTTACGACTAGTTGTGGACGTAAACGTAAATATGTGTCCAAGAATGAATAGCATCCTCGGGTAATACGCCACAAATGACAAAAAATCCATGACGTCTCAGCTACTAACAATAGTCATATCACTAACAGTTAGCGATTGAAATTTCTCTATTTACGTTTATGTCTACAACTAGTCGTAAACTGAACTTACGATGTTTTGTGGAACAGGGCCCTGGTGACTAAACACAATTGGCAACAATGTGATATAGCAGGCCCCAGGACAATACGATATTATAATTATTGTATTGAACTAAGTAGGTTTCGTAAATGCTTGGCTAATCATGATCAGAAGAGATCGATCCTCCACAGAGTAAAAACATTTTTTATGTGCTGTTTTCCGTTCCAGCCAGTGATCCACGACTGGTTTATCAAATTCCGTGGTGTGTGCTATCCTGTCTATGGGAAAGTGCACATAAACGACCCCTTGCTGTCATTCGTGGAAGAGTAGCCTATGTGACAGCAGCAGGTTTCCTCTGTGACCATGTGTCAGTATAACCATGCGTCTGATGTCCAATAACTGCTGATTTATAATCGATGTGTTTCTAGTGGCGTCGTTAAATAAAACCAACTTTACTTTTACTTTTGTTTATAATTATGCACTTTTCGCACCAAAATGGTCAGTGATTCTCTTTAAAGTAACAGTTATTCTCAAGACTTGTTACATTCAAAATGATTACAGCATGGTTACATATTTGAACACAAAACTCATAGAAGATAAAGTTGGTTTGTTTAACAACACCACTGGAACACATTAATTAATAATCAGGTGTTATTGAATGTCAAACATACGGTTATATTGACACATGGTCTCAGAGGTACAAATATCTGCCACCACATAGGCTGCTCTTACAGAATAACTGCAAGGGATCTTTTATATGCACTTATATTACCCAGAGACAGGATACCATACATCATGCCTGTGATGGACCAATGATGGATCTCTGGTTGGAATGGGAAACAACCAAACAGATCCACTGAAGTGAATCGATCCGTCAACCTATGTAATAATTCATTAATTTGCTCGAGAGGTGTCATTATTAAACAAACTTTATTTTTATATATCGGAACTAAACATAGGCCTATATATATATACCTATAGAAAAAATATCTTATTTCTTTTTTTCTTCTTTGAAAATTGAGTCAAGTAATGTAATTTTCATCCTATTACGTAAGAACGTATTTTTATGTTTTGAATCTGTCTAGCATGATGATAAAAATAGAACCAGATTTTGTATGCTGAGCTTGCAAAGACAGAGTGAACTGATTCCAGGTGAAAAAGGCCACAACATGTGTCCATCTAGACAGATAATGATAGCAAAAAGGTTAATGGCTTCGATAAGGTTAATGGCTCCAATGATACTGGAGATAATCAGTTCTACCTATCAGAATGAGACCTGCATTTGTTATGAGGATGGAAAACAAAGTTTGATTGAACTGTTATATTATTTATTTCCTGGCAAAGACAATCTACTTAGTAACCAATATTCAAAGTTCTAATAACATTATCTTTTGTTTATTCTTTTTTTTAACGTTATGTATTTTATTTTATACATGTAAATCACCATACACAAGCAGTGATACTGTCCTCTAGTATAGTGTTTAAAACACATCAGGATTAAGGCTGGTAGGTACTGGGTTCGAATCCCATTAGAGGCATGTTGTTTTAAAGTGTATTATCGGCTACATTGAAAGGTGTACAACTAGTACAATCACTTACACTGGTATAACAAAGGTTGTGGTTTGTGCCATCATGTCTATAAGAAAGTTCATATGAAAGATGCTTTGCTGCTTATTGAGTAGCCCCATTGTGGTGGCAGGTTTCCTCTCTCATACTAACGTTAACATCTGTCATGGTCATTCAGTCCAGCTGTCTGTACTGCCTGTCCAGAACAAAAGTTAGTGTTAGTATGAGAGGAAACCAGCTTTTATGTGAACTTATGCACAGACAGGACAGTACATACCATGACCACTGGATATTGTTGATTTATACTACTGTATACAATGGAAACCTAACAAGTTTACTCGCATAGAAATTGCAGTATATTCGACATCCAATGGCTAATGATTAATTAGTCTATGTGTTCTTGTGATATCGTTAAATGGACAAATTTTATCTTTATCTTGATATTTACAGTTTCTATTAATGTGCCTTTCATTATGCCGATAAAAGAAGGCGTTGATAAATGTTGTGCCTTTAATTGAGGGTATGAGTTTCGCAGCTGCATTAATTCAACTAATCAATAGTCAATGTATCTCAAATTTAATACACTCACTTTCTACGACCGAATGTACAACTGAATGTACATGTGTACATCAATATCACTTAGGAACTGTCCATAAATGTCAATGTGTTTCACAATCTGAACAATGTTCGGAATGGTGGGAAGGGGTTAAAGTCATGTTCAGATTGCTGTTTATGTAAAAACATCGGTCCACAGTGTACCAATGTTTTATGTTATGATTTGGGGACAGTGTGGGGATCAAACTCAATCTTAACTGATCAGACTGTGAAGCACATTGACATTTATGCATGGTCTCTTAATGTATTTATATTTTTAGTGTGAATTAAACATAGCTCCAAGTTGATTAAAATCATCACCAATACACCAAAGTGTTTGCACATACACATGTAGGCCTATATTGTTTTGAATTTTGAAGACATTTTACAGTTTTACTATATAATAACATGCCTGTATTTAATTTAAGGGGTGGGATTTAAACAAACCTCTTCAGACACCCAGTTGTAGCAAATTGTAATAAAATGTCATAGCCGTAAGTGTTTTTGTAATTTGCATGTTTTATGTTTTATCAGGTATTTTTTAAAAGTTTGATGTACAGTTTAATTAGCTTCTGGTTAAAACATCATAAAACCAACTGCACCAGTGCCATGCAATCATGTAATACACATTTACAAAGCTACAAGTTTGCTGTCACAAAAAGTGTTTGCTGTATTTCTTGTGTATAACTATGAGGAATCTGTTAGATCTGAATTTGTACCAGGTATTTTGGTAGTAATTGGATGCTTTTCATATATAATCAGTGCTGTGCTTTCTTTATATGCGACTGCACTGAATTCTTCTTGCTGTAAATTTTGAGAAATTTAATAATACCACAGCATGTTGAAAGAGATGAGTTGATTGTCATGTATGATGTGTAGACTTGCTAATATTATGTCTAGCATCTACAACAGTGTCTCTGCTCATTGTATTTTTTGTCTGTTGCAACTTGGAAGTAATCATGTCAAATGATAATGCACATGAAGACTTATTTCAAAATATTTAAATTTCATTAGTTTTTATTGACGTATTAAAATTCGAATTTTTTTTGGATTTTACAAAAATAGGAAAAAATGTATAATGCCAATGATGTTTTCAAAAATGCCATCAATTCATATCAACATTTTTGCAAAGTTCTAAGATTCTAAGATCTCTAGAAGAGAGACACTAGAACATTATTTCCCTTTCATAACGGAAAGATGTCTGATACTGTTGAAGATCAGTTTTAAATCAGGGTTTTTATTTTCCACTTAAATTGTCCATTGTGACGGAACAAAAGGTTGATTTGACCTCATTTGTGAAGCAAATTAAATCACTTCTTGCATCCCAGTTTAGCAATCAAAGTGATAGGAAAGAGATTATGTTAATTTTCTTTTCAATAAATCTGCTTTCAGATGTAACTAGCTTTATTGATTTTTCAGCCTCGAGGAATTCACAGCATGAATGTCTTATAAATAATTATAGTAGTCATTTTACCATGAAGTAATGATACCCATTAGCCATGTATTTTGTGTGTAGCTTGCGTTAAGAATGGGCAGTGGGTACCGTTTCTTACATTCAGTGTCATTAATTACCATTTGGGGTGTTTAATTTTGCTATTTCACGTATCACAGGTCGGGCTCAATAGTAAATCATCATGTACCGTCAGCCGAATGCTGTTAATTTTAAATACAGTGAAATTTGTCTTTATAGAATGAAGGAGCGGGGCGTAGCTCAGCGGTAGAGCGTCTGCCTAAGGTTTGATAGGTCAACGGATCGATCCTCTTCAAGTGAAATTTGTCTTTAAGAATGAAGGAGCGGGGCATAGCTAAGCGGTAGAGCATTTGCCTAAGCTTCGATAGGTCAACGGATCGATCCTGTTCAGTTGACCCATTGGGTTATTTCCTGTGATTGACGACTGGTCCATCAAAGGCTGTGGAAAGTGGATATCAAAGATCCCTTCCTGTTATTCGAAGAAGTGTAGCCTATGTAGCAGCAGTGGGGTTTCTGCTATGACCAAGTATCAATATATAGGCATGCATTTGACATCCAATAACCTCTGATTAATAATCTATGTGTTCCAGTGGTGTTGTGAAACAAACAAACTTTCTTTTTTAAGAATGAATGTCAGTGTTAGTTGACCTTAACTAAGCAAAATTCCTTAAAACTGAACAGTTACTCACCAATTTCATCAAGTTGCAGATTCGACTAATGTTGCATGTACTTCGAAAAACAACTGCTGTTAGAAAAAATGTGAATTTTAGAAATTTATTTTAAAATGACCATACATGTAGGTAGACTATTTCTAAAATTTAAAAAAGCTTGGCTTTCGTGGGTTGCCTCCTCGCATCCTCCCACAAAATGATGCATGTTGATTCAAAGGGCTGTGGAGCATGACAAATAAACTGGGGGTGTGGGTAAAGGTGGGGGTAGTTCTGCACATGTGAAAAATATATGGTGAAGAAACATTTTGGCCAATATGTCTAAAAAGTGGTAGGAATGGTGCCCCTCCCTCCTTACCCCAATCCCCCAATACCGCAGTTCCTCCATTCACTAATCCTGTGTTCACCTTTCATTTATGATACAGAATTGCGTTTTAGTTATATATTAGCTAAAGTTATATTGTTTTTATAGCCATATCATTGTAATATGTTTGCACTTTATTTTTTGCTTAAATGCTTAAATTGCACCATGTTCATTTGCTTTTTTCTTAGTTTTTATGTTTGAAATTAGTTTTTCCTTTTATTTTGTACGTGTTTTAGCTATTGGCAAGTTCAATCGATCCATTGAAGGTATTGAGGTCTTTTCTTCTATTTGCATGATGACTAACTAATACAAAACCACTTCAGAATTGTGTTCTCTCATATAAAATACATAGTAAATTATCTTTTTCATAATGTATATTATATTAATTACTTAATAGGGAACATTATTCCGACAAGGTGGCAGCCTGCCATAAGAAATCACAGTCGGAAGTGTCAAAATTATCGGGATGTTAATCATGTAATGATGCTGGAATTTCTTAATATTACATTATTAACATCACAATATCTTTGGGCACTTCTGACCGTGTGGGAGTAGGACATAGCTCAGCGCAAGAGCGTCTGCCTGAGGTTCAATATCGTGACAGATCGATCCTCCTCAGTGGACCTGTTGGGTTATATCCCATTCCAACCAGTGATCCATGACTGGTCCATCACAGGCCATGGTAAGTGCTATCCTATTGGTGGGAAAGTGCATGTAAAAGATTGCTTGCTGTTATTCGAAGAAGAGAAGCCTATGTGGTGGCTGTGATTTCCTCTGACTAAGTGTCAATATAACCGTGAGTTTGACATCCAATAACCACTGATTTATAATCAGTGTTCCAGTGGTGTCGTTAAACAAACAAACTCTTATCTTTCTGACTGGTTGCTTATGGTGTCTTGTGTCGGATCAATCAATGTCCCCTGTTAAGGTAAAATCTTATTTCACTTTCGACATAAGTAGAATTTTGCAGACACTCAAGATATTTAAATATATATGTACTTTTATATAATTTTTATAACCCTGAATATATCATTGCTATGGTATACCAGGTATGCATGTTAATAGTAACAAAACATCAGTAAGTTTAATTGTTGGAAAATGGAATGTAACTTTTAAAGAATCACAATTCTCTGGTGGTTTGCCTTTACTAGAATCCATATTATTACCTTTCCCTCAGCATGTTTTTGGTGATGGTTGTTACTTACTAAAACATTGTTTACACCAGCTCACTCACAATGCAGTGGCAGTCGCAAATAGGTGAAATAATCCTGAAGCGACTTTAAACTGCAAATCATTCATTCATTCATTCACAATGCAGTGTTTTAAATACATTACCACTGTTGATTGTTATGTCCATTTTCAGGATTTTATTTCTGATTTCTTACTCGATGTTCATGATGCCGACTTTTAGAAATTTAATCATTTATTAATTATACCCACACTTCATAACCCCACTTCATACCCCCACTTCATACACTTGCTTTAATAAAGTCTGGGGTATATAGTCTTTGCCTTGTCCATCCATGTGTCCGTGCATCTATCCAAATCATTTCCACATAATATCGCCTACACTAATCATCAAATGTTGTGAGTTATTACATTTAGGGAATGTGGTGTGTCACACACCAAAAGTATGTCACACACCAAAAGTATGTCACTGTGACATATATTTTACACTCTGACCTACATAGAATAAATCTAAGTTTCCACAGCATATCTCCTACACTAATTGATATAGGGTCATCAAACTTTGTGTCACTCTCCAATAGTAGTAGGTCACTGCAACCTATAACTTGAACTCTGACCTACATAGAAGAAATCTACTGGGTAGGTTTCTAGAACACATCTCAAACAGTCGGCAAACTTTGTGTGTGGGTACACGTAAGGAGAGTGGAAGTATCACAAAGCCCCTGCTTCAAGTTACATATAGATTTGCATAAAATTGGTAAAACCTTCATTTTATTAAAGAGTTGGGATATATTTACTGGGTAGTAACTCCTGTCATATATTCAACTTGGCCACATGTATTCTATCCATGGTTGCTTGTACATAAGAAAATAATACTTCATTTGCATATAGTTTTTAACACACGTGACTTTAGTAGTTTACCAAAAATATCGTTATATATTATCCTTAAAATTACACAATTTAATAGATTTTTTTTCTTCGAAACATTATCTTTGTAGTAATAGGTGGTTTTAATATATTTATCATTAATGGGACTGAAGATATTTTATGTTCTATTTTAAGGTGATTTTGGCATGGATTCGCCAGGTACCTGTTTGTTTAGATATATAATTGCTAGAAGCTATAGCTGAAATATATACTGCTTGCCATTTGACAACAACAAGCAATTTCTTGTTTTCTTTGTGCTTTAAAATATTTACTACAAAAATTACAGAAGTTTAAAAAAAATCGAGTACATGTATTACCATAAATTATGGATTTTACAAGTGCTGATCAATGTATCTGTGTCCGACAATCAACATCATTACATGTGAACCTTAGTTGGCTATAGGCATGTAAATTCTTACAAAGTGAAAGTAAGCATATTAAAGCACTTAATCATACATGTTTTACTAACATTTTATTTTCTAACTAATGCTATTTCAGCCATTGATGAATAATGTTCTGCTTAAATATAATAGCCATAATGCCTAGTTTAAAGCAAATGCCACAGTGCATGTCAAGCTAATGCTATTTGTAACATATTCCTACCTTTTTAATTTTAAGATTAACGTCTATTTACAACTTAGTGGTTACAATATCAATATACGTATTTCCAATGTGTTTCTTGTCATCCAAATTGTTACAGTAGTTTAATATGTACTTTTGCCTAGACAATTATTTGTCACATGCCAGACAAAAGTCCAAGGACCATATTAAACTACAACAATTTACAAATGAATTGGATATACATAATTGATATTGAAAGCAATAAGATACCCCGTAAGTAAATGTTAATGTTAATACTGGGTAATAAAAAAACTGAACATTAGCCAGAAATATGTTACAAATAGCATTATTTCAAGAACTGTGAACATTAGAAATGGAAAGTAAACTTAAGTCCAAAAAAATGTATAATTATTGTATTCGTCTTCTGTTACAAATGAGTTGTATCTATAAATAATTTCCTTCTCAGACAAATTTGAATTGATGTCACTGATTCATAGAATTACCTTGGAGAATGGTTACTGTAATTTCCAACTTAAAATGGTATTAGCTTAAACAAAACATACATGTATGCACAGATATTTTATCATGCTAGACTTATGGTGTGAATTAACTTTAACTGCAATACAGTGCTAGACGTGTGAATTTACTTTTAACTGCAATCCGATGCTATACTTATGGATTTAATTTAACTGAAAAATGTTATACTTTTGAATTTAATTTTGATTGCAAGACAATGCTATCCTAAGTCTTATGAATTTTCTTTTAAGTGCAATGCAATACTTGACTTGAATTTACTTATTAATTTACTTGACTGCAATGTAATTCTATCCTTATGAATTTACTTTTATTTAAGTGCAATACAATGCTAGACTTATGAATTTACATATTATGAACTTACTTTCAACTGCAATACAATGTTGGACTTATGAATTTACTTTTAACTTCGATATGATGATATACTTATAAATATGCTTTCAACTGAATTCCAATGCTATACTTATGAATTAACTTTTAATAAACTACCATAGTAATACACGTACCATGTTAAACTTTAATGTAATAAGAGTTGATATATTTTACTGCCAAATTTCAAGCACTGTGGTTAAATATTCTGTCTACGATAGTTGAGCTTTCAATGAGACACAAGGAAATTGACAAAGTATCGACAGGAATCCTGGGTAGAGATTAAATAAAACAGCCTCTTACTGCTTCCTTGTTATTGGTTGCATAACACCATATCTATTCAGGCTATTGTTAACACATTTTCGGTCAAACTGATGTATTAAAGTAGCATAGCATCCAACAATCAACCATGTACAATACTTACCTGGTCTATGTTGATTTTGTAGCTGTGCAATGCAGTTAAGTTTTACTCGATGTTCATGACATCATATTTACAATAAATAGTGACGTCATGTTGCATTTTGCCAAAGTTATTTTACAAGCACCTCAATTGACAAGTGATACCAATGTTATGATATTTCTCAGTGAGAAAATATGATAAATATTTCCATGCTTATGTTTGCCCTCTTCTGGAACTGAGAGTGAGGTCTGACCATAATCAGAGTGAACTAACTCTCAGTTCCAGCACCCTCTGCAACATCCTATGGACATTAAAACACATTACCCTATTTTCCGTTCCAGCCAGTGATCCACGACTGGTTTATCAAACTCTGTGGTGTGTGCTATCCTGTCTATGGGAAAGTGCACATAAAAGACCCCTTGCTGTCATTTGTGGAAGAGTAGCATATGTGGCGGCAGCGGGTTTCCTCTGTGACCATGTGTCAATATAACCATGCGTCTGACGTCCAATAATAATAATCGTTGTGTTTCTAGAGGCGTCGTTAAATAAAACAAACTTTACTTAACTGTCCTGTGAGAATTTAAAATTTCCATAACCCAATTATAGGTTACATGTATGTCAACAAATTTAACCTAACCCATTTCGTTTTGCATAATCCATTAAACATGTTGCTATACATGTATATATATATATATAATTATATGACCAATGACAATATTTGCAGTGGTTGTATACATTTCATGGTTCTAATAATTATACTCTTCTTTTTGTTTTTTGTTTCATTCCTTGCAGGTCTGACTAAGCATGGCTTGATTCCAGAGAATGTAGAGTTTGTTGTGTGCACCCACGGCCACTCTGACCACGTCGGCAATCTCAACTTGTTCACTCGGGCAACCCACATCGTGTCCTACGATATCTGTGTCCGCGACCGATATCTGATGCATCACTTTAAACAGGTTTGAACGGATTTATTTTTAGTCTAATTATGTAAAAAATTAGTCCAAAATTTTAGGTATAGGCTAACCCTACCTACCATGCTTTTACCCTGGCCTGATCCACGACTGGTCTATCAAAGGCTGTGGTGTGTGCTATCCTGTCTGTGGGAAAGTGTACATAAAAAATCCCTTGTTGTTAGAAAAAGAGTAGTCTATGTGGCAGCAGCAGGTGTCTTCTGTAACCAAGTGTCAATACATGTATAACCGTGTGTTGGCATCCAATAACCGCTGATTAATAATAAATGTGTTCCAGAGGTGTCATTAAACAAACAAACTTTTATCTTTTTCACCCTGGCCCCACTCAAAACACTTTATTGCTAAAATTGAAATAAATAGAATTGCAAAAACATTTTTGAAAAATAAAAAATTTTATTCTAATTTTTTGTGTGTCAATCCTGAATTTTACTGCTGCTTTTTATCAGGGCATTCCGTACGAAATCGATGAGTTCCTAGAAGTGGTGGCAACTCCAGGACACACCGGGGCCGATGTTTCAGTGATTGTGAAAAATACAACGCAGGGAACAGTTGTGGTTGCAGGTTTGTAGAGAAAATAAACATAGGACATGTGCACACTTTCAATTTAGACACAGAGGGCCAGTTTCAAATCGCTAGGTTTCGTAGCACTGGGTTTAACACTGGTTTACAAAAAATGCTGAAAAGCTACACATAGACCCACAAATCAATATAACTGTAAAACATGGTTAAACTATAAAGTTATTGAAAACCAGACATGTGAAATGCACAGTGGAGATCACCCACGGTTTAAACCAGGCGTAACCCATAGGTTTACAAAATCCACCGATAACCCAGACATATGAAATCGGCCCATTCACTGCAGGAGTGGCAATACTATTAGGCTACTTACTATAGTATATACTATAGTATATTTTTAGCTCCCAAGTGACTAAAATAGTATACATGATTGTGTATCTCTAGCTTTGACAAGCGAACTTCGTAATAATGCATTCTGTTATCATTATAAGCCATATATATATATATACACATACATACATGCATTTGAATAATTAGTATTTTATTAACAAATTCCTCAAACTAAAATAGCCCTGCAATCTGCAACTCAACTGACAGGTTTTTACCAAACTGTAAAATAAATGACCAACAAATTGACGTAAATGGCGTTAATGGCGGGTATTACCTGTTACGCCTGTAAGGGTGTTCAAGATAACAGAGTGAATATAAGGTGGTATTGAGACTTAAAACGACCCTTTCAGCACAGTAAACGTCTCACCAACAGACCAGCGACTATGTGGAGTGTAGCTAGTGTTTTCTTTCTCATACCTGTCGTCGCCGTGGCTTTAATAGACAGAAGTCTTCCGTACGGCGCATGCGTGTGCGTCACGGAGGCATTTGTAGACGCATTCAAAGCACGTGAGTATTGATGATCTTAATAATATAGCCGCCAGTTCAAGTTTTAAAAGATTGTCCCAATAGCGCTCATCTAATGCTATTAGAGGGGCTATCCTGTGTGGCGAAGTGCACACAAAAGATAACTTGCTGTTATTCGAAGACGCGGGTTTCCTCTATGGCCATGCGTCTGACGTCAATAACCGTTGATCTATAATCAATGTGTTCCAGTGGCGTCGTTAAACAAACACACTTTATCTTTATCTAATGCTTTTGTAACACATTTCCTAGTTTTAGAGCCATTTAATTGTTCTTGCTTAGAAGAATATCAATCTAGGCAATGAGTTTCTGCTCCTCCAAATATTTGCATTAACAATAGGATGGAGCTAGAGGTATATTGCAGGATCCAGCAAATACACAACAAAATCCCTGTCTCAAAGACAAACCACTTTTTGGCTACAATCACGCCTTCACTTTCTGTGTACTGCCAGAAAATCTTTGAGACAAATGGAATTAATCGCATGTGGATTCTCAAGAATTCAAAAGACATGCTTGAAATTCATGAGTCGCAGTTTAAATCTTAGTTCACCAATATTAAAACGTTCGATTTTTTAACGTGCACTACACTTTCTCATGACAAACGTATATAAGGAAAATCTTCATTCTTTAATCGACGGGAAATTTTTAACTAAAAAGGTGAACAAAACTAATGTATACATAGTAGGCCTATGTACCCATATTCCGCGGAACTGGACTGTTTGTGAAGAACGAAATCAACTCTAGATAAAAGTTCACAGAGAAATAATATAATGTAAAATGCATGACTTTTTGACCGAGAGCATATATATAATGTCAAATTTGGGAATAAAACCTATAGACAAGAAACTGGTATCCCCATTGGGCACTAATTGTGCTCCACTGCTAGCCAATTTGTTCCTCATTGCGTAATATGAATCACTTTCTAAATAACCTGGGAAAATCTAAACAAATGGAGCTAGCCAAGAAGTTCAATTTCGCTTTCCGCTATGCTGATGAACTTTCAATAATAGTACAGTAGTAGGAAAACAGCTCACCTTCCATTGATTTATCCGCCAGAGTTATAGATAAAGAAAACAACAGAAAGTAGCACATCTGTTTCAAACTTGCCTTTTATGTGTCCATTAAGAAAGTACATTATGCCGTACTTAACTTAATAAGACTGGTTCTCAATGTTTCAGCGAGCTGGACCAGTGAAAGAATCACATACCTGTCCAGGAACGAGTGCGTCACATCGATAGGTCAAGTTATTGAGTCTAGTGGAGAATT
>JAULBR010115038.1:0-17553 GCA_032355825.1 Melanodrymia aurantiaca
ACAATGTACCTGCGTTGCAGTATGTTTTGTGCACAATCCAGTCAGAATTCGGAGCACGTATGCAAGAGATGGTTTGCTTATAAATTCTTTCCATACTTCGGAATCCGTTCTACAAACAAAAATATATGATCATAATTTGTCTTTCTTGTTGAAATTTCATTCAGGCATTAATCAAATAAAAGCTAAAATATGACACAAGCAAATAATTTCATGTCAAAGATAATAAAGGGAAGTAATGTTTGTTAATGATCCTATTTATGCACTGCCAGTCTTGTAAGCATGATCCAGGCTAAGAGAATGTTCAAATCAGTATGTCATCAAAAATGGCAATACTTACGCCAGCAAGGTCTTGATAGGTGGGGCATGCATCAAGATGTAGTCTACAGATTTCTGTACTATTCCATGCTCCAGAATCACATTCTTGAGGCGGATTCCATTAGCATTGCTCTGAAATTGTTTATATGGGTAATATCATCAACACACTAAATTATGCAGTTTTTTTTATAGCAATCATAGTACATTGTATTTGTCTGAAATTGCTCTTTAATGGTTTAGGTCAAATAATAACTTTTTAAAGTTTGCTTTCTAGAAAAAAAGGAGTTTGTTTAATGACATCCCAATAAATTATTATTTGCTATTCAGTTACATTATACGGTACTTGTGAAAAATGTTTTGAAGAAGACACTGTGACTACAGCAGTAATAATTGAAACATTAAATTATAGTTTAGTAGACATCAAATATCATTAAGGAAATCTGTGCTACAGCACTATAGCCAAAATTAAACTTTCTATCAACAAACCTCAATTCCAGAAGCCACAACACAGAAGCAGTCCAAGTGAACTTGTTCATCCTGATTGCTTTCAAAGTCAAACCTAGAAAAATATATTTTATTTCTTTTACAAATTAAAGAAACAAAGCCAACCGATCAATAAATTGCTACACATGTAGACAAAACTGTGAGTGAGAGACACAGGAACATGTCATTGTGGCACAGCCCAGTGCTTCATTTCCAAGCTATTTTGTCCCTACTGGATAGCCGATTGTGCCCAGTGGAAGATCGGGTGGGGTTGGGCTTTCATTAGACATGTGAAAAAGGTATCCGAGGATAAAAGCAAACACAAAGTTTGTTTAACAATACCACTGGAACATATTGATTATTAATCAGCAGTTATTGGATATCAAATGCACGGTTATATGAACACTTGGTCACAGAGGAAACCAGCTGCCACCACATGGACTACTCTTCTTCTAAAAACAGCAAGGGATATTCTATGTGCACTTTGCCACACATGATAGCACACCCCAGTCTTTGATAGACCAGTAACTGGATCACTGGTTGGAATGGGAAATAACCCAATGGGTCCACTGAAGAGGATCGACCTATTGAACACTCTTGTACTGGACTACGTCCCGCTCTGGTAACTGAGGAAAAAATACTCTCAGTACAGATCTGTGTCAAAGTAGTCGTAGAACTTACTGGTTGAAATTCAAGTACGGTTTAAAGTGATTGAGAAGTGCTATCATCTTGTCGTCTTCCCCGAAGGCGAGGAATGGCAGCAAACGCATCAAAGCCTGCAAAATGCTGGTGTTGTTGCGCACGACGGGACTATTGATTCGTTCCAGTAACATCATCAGTTGTTCTTTATCACTACACTGCTTGCTAAAGCTCTGCAGATACAAAATATGACAAAATTAAGAAAACTGAAGTAGAAACATATCATTTTCTTTTAGACAGTGATAAGGAATGCATGTAAAGTTGAAATTGCTATAATAATTACCTTTATAAAGCAAACACCATTCTATAAAGGGCACTACTTATATACCCTTTTATAAACAATACCTGTATTTCAACTTGTATATAAAGGCCACCTCCTTATAAAGTCAACATATATTAGTGGTCCCTTACGTGGTCTTTATGAAGCAAAATGACTAGCAATCTTATTGTGATCAAACACCATAGAAGTAATTACAAGTGTGGTTAACAATGACTTGATATGTGATCCCTTTACCAAAATATAACATAACATTGCAGACATAGTTTAGTGGCACAGTCGACACATTTAGTGGCATTGCAGTCCAGTTCAGTGCCATGGTAGGCTAGACCAGTGGAAGTGTGAACCTATTCAGTGACAGTATAGGTCAGACTAGTAGTATTGTAGACAAGACCAGTTGAAATTAATGCAATAAATCTTTTAAAAGCATAATGGAGAAGACCAAATTCTGATGGCAAAATGATGGCGTGTGACTTTGGCATTGTAACCAACATGTGGGTTGGTTTTGTGATATATTTTTTAAGTTATTATAATACATGTTCTAAACTGATTCTGATGGCAAACTGACTGTATATGACAAAGGCATTGTAACCAACATGTAGAAGTTGTGGGTTGGTGTTCTGATATAGTTTTAAAGTTATTATAATACATGTTCTAAACTGATTCTGATGGCGGCTAACTGACCGTGTACTGCTCTGGAGACTGCTGACTTGCTTCTAGTAGGATAACCTCCATGATCTGTAGGATCTGCTCGGTGATTGTCTGCCCCTTGGCAGCACTGGTGACACCTTCCTGCTCCGTCCATAGTGCCTGAAACACACAACATTGACATAGAAAACCTATTTCTAATTCCAACATGGATACAAATATGGAAGAGAAGAAGGAACCTGGGTCTGGAGAAGTGAATACATATACACATGAATTCGTGCCAGACACATGCAATTGTTATTTGGGAGCAGGATTTAGTTTTGTGCTAGTGGATATTCCAGAGGTGCATTACATCAAAGGACTGAACCTCCTCATTGGAATTATTCAGTTTTTACTGTTCCAATCAGTGATTCATGACTGGTACATCAAAGGCTATGGCTAGTGCTATTCTGTCTGTGGAAAAGTACATATACAAGTTCCATTCCTGGTAATTGGTAAGAGTGGCAAATATGGCAGGAGAATTTTTTCTCTGAGACCATGTATCAAGATAACTCAGTGTTACGCAGATGATTATTAATCAATGTGCTCAAACAATGATCTGATATGATCGCCTTGAACTGTAACTACATATAAAAGATGAACAATTGCACGTGCATAACAGACTATCCTGTGATGGTATAAGGGAGCATAACATATGAGCTAAAAATGAGCTACAGACAAAACTAGAATCAAGATGTCCCCAACCCACTTGTAATGATAACTATGATTAACTAATTACCAAGTTGAGAGCACCAAGCATGATGTTGATTGAGTTCATTTCCGGCTTGATGAGTTCCTGCCTGTTGGCCTTCACATTGACAGCGAACCCGAACAGCTTGAGTAACACGACCATCAGCTGCTTACCCAGAACCAGATCTTTGATAGATGCCAATCTGGAAGTAAAACAATGGAAGACATGGAGCTTACCGTACCCTGATATCAATGCATGTACAAAACTACCGGTAAACAGTGCCATCTGGTTGTTATTAGATTTATACAAATATAAGCACAGAATAAATTTAAAGTCGTGTTGATTAACTGTTCAAGTAATCAAGTTTTTTCACAAATTCTGTAATTATAATACATGTACAATGTAATTATTAAAAAATAAATAAAATCTTTTGCTTTGAACATAAAGTAATGTAGAAGAAAATGTAATCATAGACTCCGAACCTTTCCAACATAATCTGCAGACCACCACATTCATCGAGAACCAGCGCCATCTTGAAAACCTCCTCCTTATCAATGTCCTCCTCTGTAAAACATTTAAACAAATAACATTGTACAATAGATGCATATTCAGAATAAGTAAATAACATTTGAAATAAAAGTTATAATAATCGAAAAATCTTTTTGATAGTATTTAATATTGCATTATATGCCCACACAATGTCCACACAAGATGGTATAAACAAAATAACTGAATAGGAGGACAGGATCTGGATTCTTAAAATTGTATATTGTTTTACCCAAGTTAATTTATTAATTTAAGTTTTGAAATTAAAATGTATCTTCAATTACTAGTAAATAAAATTATAATTTCATAGCAAAATCCATTTAGAGTGGCCATTGAGTGTGTATCCACAGTTTTACCCACAATTAAAAATAATCAATTAAAGCTAAATTGATGAATACATTTAATCCTTTTATATGTCAAATGGGCAAACCTTGTCCTAGTTATTAATGATACAATTTAATTACAAATAATGATTCTGACTGACCTGATTTCGTGTCGAATGAGTTGACCATGTCCTCAGTAGCATCTCCAAGCAAACCTCGCATTCTGTATGTTATAGGCATCGTCTCACCCTGTCACAACAAAACAAATCACAAAATGCAAAAACACATTGTACGTTTACATATAGACCTACAAAATACACTGTTTATCTGTACATACCACTGCCTTTGTTAACCAGTAGAGGGACACTGGCAAATGTAAGTGAGATTTGAGCTCTCACTATGATTGGAGCCAGTACTGTGATTAAAAATCGAGTGAGATTTAAACGCAGTATCTAAGCTGTGATCCTTACTGTACTAAGGAGACTGGTACAATGATAAACTATTCCTTTGTTTTTAAATAAATACGGACCTCTCCATGCTCTGGCAGCCAGACTTTTTTGTACACCTCCTTGACCGGCAAATCCAGGCTGATAATCTTCTTGTTCACTAAAAGCTGAAATAAATTTGTTTAAACTTTGCAGAACATCTCAGATAAGGTAAGATGAGAGCAGACATGATGTAGACATCATCACTATAGATTGGTATAAATCCAGGATTCAACAAATCCACTAGCTAGTAGATGTTTGCTAAGTACCAGTGAAGCAATTTCAGTTTTTTACAGAAATACATAAACAACTTTCCAACACATAAACAAGTTTCAAACAAACAATAAAGAAATATTGTCTCCCATTCACCATACACCTTCCTTGATATAGAAGACAATCATTTCAGTGCAAGAATTATATTTTATATTTCTAAGACTAAGTACTGAGAATCTTAAAAGTTGCACCTTTAAAACTACTTAATTTTCATTATATTATAAAATTTATGATGCTCAGTGGTGTCCGTACAGCTTCACAAGTTGCTCTTTATCCATACAAAATTACAAACGTATAATACAAACCTCCATGCCAGTGTCATCCTCCAGAAGAGCTACAAGTTCACAGTCTGAAACAAAACACACAATGTTGAATTATAGCCACTTTTATTATCATGTTGACAATACACACAGTACTAGCAAATGAAAATACATGTTAGTCAGTCAGTGGACATAGAGAAGTGTGTGCTCACATCACTAATGACGTCAATGAGCAGACATCTTTTCCCTAGTGCAGGGTAAGTGTAAAGGCACAGAAAAATAGGAAAAGTTAAAAAAACATTGTTTAAATTTTTTATAAATTTGTAAAACTCACACTGGTTTTGACTTGCATCTTATTAATAACAATATATTTATAATTTGTTATGATTTTGTTGTTCCTATGACTACACTTTTGATTATTTAAAGGAATGTTGCTATAGCAATTGCATTTGAACGAATGACAAACAGCATTTCTCAACCTTGACAAATCTTGTTCTTGATGTCCCTCATCAGCGGTCCCATGCCAGGTTCGTTAGAGCTGTACGGATTTCCCAGCATCCTTCCCTGCAGAAAGTCCTCTTGCTGGGGATCCTTCTCGAGAATTGTGAAGAACTCGCTAACATCATTTTCTTCCTATAATATAAAAAATGTATTAATTATATTGATGGACACGTTATACTACTCTTGTAATAATGTAGTTGGGTAGAGAATTCTTACTATCCATTAAATGTTGAAATGGTGAAAATCACATTTCCTATACCCAACTACATCCCACCCTACCCAAAACATAATGGTTATAAATAGAACTTACTGGATAAATAATGCTACATAGGCGTTCAAAGATGAACACTGGGGACCTGTAGTCATCAAGTGGGTATTTCTTCACTGTCTGTACACACACATACATGAACTCCTTGGTCTCCGACTCCGTTCCTGCAATGTTCATACAATATACAATACATTAAAAGAGAACAGACAGCAGGGAATGAATAAATAACATTAGGACAATGCTATAACAGCGTGTACTCATGAATTACTTTCATACAAGGTGCTAATAAAAGATGAGCATATCCTACCCACCAATACCATCAGTAATGAGTAGGTTTTAAAGGTCAAGTTGTAATGAGGATTATAATTATGAATCTGCTTATAGGTGACACTATATTGTTTTTAAACCTACAAACATTACAAACCTGCAATGATGTCTGTTTTATTTAACAACAATAATAAACTGTAGAATACACGTTTGAAATATTGTATGCAGAATCTCAAAAAACTGAGAAAGAAAACAGTTTAAGTGCATGAGGTTACAAAAACTACCAAAATTCAAAGAAACCATTCTGCTAAGCCTACCCGTTGTTAATTCTTCCAAGAGCTCCAGCATTTTCTCTTGGGTTTCGTCAATCAGTTTTGTTCGCTGGACCACAAGCTTGCGAAGGGAGAGATAACCGTTGAGAATATAACCGACCAGTTTGTTTTTATACCGTTGTTTCAGAATTTCCTGGTCCACAAACAACGACAGCAACTCTAAAAAAAATAAATAATAATAATATATGAACACTGATATTGGGCCTTGAGAACAGTAGTGTTGAATGAAGCTATTCACAACGTAGACCTGATCTAATATTATCTTAAGACAGAAAATCAACAACAGTGTAATGATCTTATCAATGTTCCTAATGTCATTAATAACAGTCAGTTGTATTTCATAGTTGTTTATCAAATGACTGTGATTATGTTTACAGGTAATGAACAACAACATACCTGTTAAAGATTTCAGTGCAAAACCCTGGGCAAGATCTGAATTTAAGGTAATCTCCTCAAGATACTGGATGTGTTCTACTTCCTGAAATATAGGTTAATTAATATTTTAGCAATACAGTCGAACCTTCTCTCAATCAGCCACCTCTATCTGGCAATAAGGTCCATTTTAGATATATCCTTCTGTATACAAATGCATGTATTTTAATCTGTATATAAAAGCCACCTGCTCATAAGAGTTATGTTGTGTAGGTCTAGAACGCCTTTATAGACAGGTTTCACTGTAGTTCATTGGTTGTTCACACTGCAGTGGTTAAATATTGCTTTCTCACCATGTGACATCAGATGTACATGTATCAGTATTTCAATAACATCTCAAAATTTTTTAAATCGAAAACATTTCACCGCAGTAAATAATCAGCAACCAAAACATGTGATTTGTTCCACTTGTACCCAATTCTGTTTTACCTTTGTAATGAGGTCACCGAGATGAAGTGGAATGCCTTTAATAGCCAGGTAGTATTTCCACTGATCAGGAGCCAACAGCTTCTTGTAGAGTCGAAGAAAGTCAGTGGCACACTCCCCACTGCTGCCAACCATGTCCAGACAACTACAAACACAATCAAACATTCTTATACATTAGAGAAAGAGAAATGATAGAGATATTATTATATTCATTTGTAAACTGTAACACTGTATACGCACCCTCTTATGTTTTTTGTGATCTATAACACGGGCATGCTTTTTTGTATCTTTGTGTGGTCCATGGGATATTATGAAAATGCATATCATATTCCACGAAGAGTTATTTGGGAAAATCGAAAAACATTTTCCATTAAGCACTAATATTAATAACTGCATGTCATTTGTATGGTAATTTTAGGGCCCCATGCCTAACATTACCATTTTTTTCTTTCTGGGATAATAAACTTTAAAAAAAACAATTAATAAATAAAAAATGCTTTGACAGCCAAACTTGATGGATGAATGAGACTTCTTTAATAACAGAAAAAAACTAAAAAAGAAGAAGAAAAAACATTCGAAAAAAAAAAACATTCGAAAAAAAAATGAAAAAAAAACATTCGAAAAAAGAAACATTCGAAGAAAAAAAACAAGGAAAAAAAAACATTTAATATAAATACCTTGTCATCATATCCATGACTTCCTTTCTGCGACTGGGCACCTTGGCGATGGCCTCGATGATGCTGCAGGCTGTCTGGCGTGCCGAGCGCGATGATGGGGAAAACATGGCCTGCTGTAACCAAGTCGTCTGAGAGAGCTTCAGTTGGATCGCTGGAGTCTTCCACATCTTCTGTTGCCAACGACTACCGTACTTCTCCATCAGGAATCTCGCTCGCACTTCTTTCTTCTCTTCCTTCTTCTTTTTGTCAATTTGCTCAACTGGTCCTGTGAAAAATACTTACATTAAGTTATGGTTTAAGATGCATACCGTATATGTGCACCTGTACGGTGATCCTAACGCTAGCCATAAAACAAATAGTTTTTTCATTGACACACTTTAGTTCTATAATTAACAAACGGATGCAAAAAAACAAAAAACTTCCTTTCTTTTAATAGTAACAATATTACCAGTATTTTATGTTTGTGCATAAAAATTTCTCTTTTTTTCAATCTTACCTCTTCTTGGAAGTCTCTTTTGCCAGTTCTGGTAGGAATATCTGGGGTCTCCAGCCAACCATTTCTTCACATCCATGTGAAACTTAGAAGGCAACATGCTATCCATCATGTCAGCTTCAGAGGTAGACTGAAACAAAAAGACAATCTATGATATAATTTGACAACTCCATAAAGTTGGTTTGTTTAACGACACCACTGGGGCACATTGATTATTAATCATCGCCTATTAAATGTCAAACACATGGTTATGTCGACACATCGTCTCTGGCACCCCATGATTAACGAAGCTCTGCAAAAAGTAATTTATCTATAGACTGTTAAACACAGCTCACGTTATTCGTGGACTTCATCTGCTACCGGCTTAAACCCTGCAGTGTGCACTGTATGATTTAAAATGTACTGTAAATACTGGAATTATATTGTTATCTATTTGCATGCATATAAGCCTCATGTATTATATTTTATGTACATTGTCCTCTTATGCCGTTGATCAATGGCCAGAGTGTAAATAAATATTGTATTGTATCACTGGAACCTCATGTTTGGTGAGATTGTAGATAGTAATTTGTCTATAAACTGTCAATCATAGCTCACCTTATTAGTGGACTTCAGCACTGGCACGTCGTGGTTGACGAGACTCTGCAGAATGCGCAGACAAGGCAGTGTAATGCTCTCCATTATCACTGGAGACTTCATGTTCATCCCCATCAGAAACAGTCGCATCACTGGAAAATATATCAAAACAAATAGTAATAATATACAATTTTATAGTCATCTCCTTTAGGAACAATTAGTTGAAATCCTTAAGTAGTTTTCATTAACCTTCAGCAAAAGCAATTACATGACCGAAAACAAATTAATCATTTGTAATAATAAGACTTTATTATGCTCATTAAGAAAAACAAAGTGAAACCATACATAACAGACTTCATATGTATTGACAACAGTTATACAGTTGTATGACAGAAAAACGAAAAAGCCATGAAAAATATAAAAATGAAAAAGCCATGAAAAATATAAAAATGAAAATTTTATCACACACTATTAGAATGATAAAATTTAAGAAATATTTTTCTGACAAAGGCCAGATTAGCCGATCAGTATTCTGTTTTAGTACAAATACAACGAGATAATGATAAAAATCACATATTATACAGACCACATCGAACTCTCTGTTCCCAGCAGCTGTCATCTTGGTTTAGAGAACTTGCCAGCAGGAGAATCTCATGACGAACGGATGATCCCTTCATGAAAGTAACAGATTTGAGATTGATATTACATTTATATTGTGGGACATATCTCTTTTTCTGCTTGTAATCACATCATTTACAATACATATTATGTTCTCTCTTATACTTTTTCCCAATAGGAGATAATCGTCAAAAGCATCATGCAACAAAATCTAGTCATATTTGAATAGACACTAAATGCCAAAGGGCTATAATTCTACAACAATTGTTTTAACATGGAAATATAATATCATGAAATGATAAGTTGCCAAACCAAACACTAAAGAGAATCAATAAATACTTCGAGACAAATTGCCATCATAAGATATGAATAGAAAGTCAAGACCCAAAGGGACGTAACTCTGATAAATGAACTGAAGAGCTATAATTCGCCACAAATGGATTTAGAGACATGAAAATAAAATCATTGTACGGTGATGACAATGCATCATACAAAAAATTAAATTATTTGAATGTACAAATGTGAGACTATTTATTAGTTGCCACCACAAGATAAAACATAAAGGGGCATAACTCTTCTTAAATGGGCATTAGTTGCATGTTTAATTATCATGTGGGTAATTTAATCATTCAAATAATTGCTAGCAAATTAAATCCAATAAAAAAGACAACAACCTTTTTGCCATAATATTGAATTGATAATTTTTTGGAAAAGTAAAAAATTACACTTGCAAATATTACCCATTTTACAGCAAATGTTATAATTACAATAATAAAACTCACCAAGTCTGGATTTGACTGGTGGCCTTTAATTGCAGCTGTAATTCGGTTCATGATCAGAATATTCATCTCCTCGGTTCCCCGTCGGTTGTCCTTTGTCAGCAGACACAGCAATGACCTGACCTCATTCCGTACAGACAGCGTGCCATGTCGCAAGTTGTAGTCGATCAGCTGCTGAATCATACCCTGTCAGTGGAAAATTATACACAAATTACATATCATTACAAAATAACAGAATTATTGGATGACATGAAGACCCATATTGAATCTTTCTCTAGACCTGCCAAATAAAGTGATAACTACCACCTGCTTTCCATTCATGAACAGGTCATCATTTTCCAACAAAGAACTCATTCCAGCTGACACTCTCTCCCATGTTCCCCATGTGAAGAAGCAGAACAGTCTACCGAATATGTCATCTAAGACTGTAAAAACCTACAGCAGCACTACCTGGGACACTACGAGGGACACTACCTGGACACTACCTGAAGCTGTACGGTAACAAACTACAGACAGTTTTGTTCATCGTCACTGCTGGCCTCCACATGTAGTCAACAAGCAATCTATTAATGAATCTATCATCAACTCTTTACTGAATCAACTTGTATTTAATAGAAAGGAATGAAATGATCTTCAAGCTGACTGACCTGAGTACAGAGTATTTGTCTCATGCTGGTGTTGGTGACGAGAGCACGCAGTAGAGTGATGCAGTGTTCTACAGACGCACTCGCACAGCCGTAACAGTTGCTCGTGCGGCAGCTACAACACAACATCAAAACATCTTTAACACACAAGCAAAAAAAATTTTAAAAACTTATTATACATATAGTTAAGCATAAACGAGTTCGTAAATTCCATACGAAACACACATGTACTAAAGATATATTTATTACACACTTGTGACGTCATACGCGCTTATAACGTTACAGTGCGTTGACTCTGCAGTTTTGTTTGTAAACACAATTGGAAACACTGTTGTTCGTTTGAAATGGTATGGATAATAAAGAAATTATTACACTCGCATTTGTGTCGTACTAATTTGACGAAACTCGTGCCAGGATTCATGTATTAGAATCATAACACTCGTTTCGTAAAATCAGTATGACACACCCGCTCGTATAATAATCTCGATTTATTTTCTAGTTGTATTTTGAAAACTATAGCTATTAATAAGCTTGTTCTTGTTTATTGCAGAAATAATTTAACCATAATAGACACTCTGGTTGTTCAAGGACAGGGATGTCGTGGTGAGATGAGATTCAGCAACAAAAGGCCTGGATCACACTATCCGCTATTGTTTGATATGAACGATAAGCATTTAAAAAACTGTGATAGTAAGTAGATCATTAATTAAGTATTCATTACGTCAGTTAGAAATATAGTTTTTTCTTTTCTTTGCAATTATTTGTAAATTTTTATATCCTAATATAGTACTACAGATTATTGGAGACCACGTATAAAAAAGAATTCGTGTTTTATTACTCATGCCCACTTTTGTCTTGAAGTAGAGAGACCTTATTTATATCTTGGATCGTTATCGATAGCAATGTAAGAATGTCCATATTTTGTAAACCAGACAAGGGTACAGATTTGTTGCTAAAGTTGCATAATATGTGTCTGCCATTTCAGTTCACAATGTTTACATCTTGTGTTATGTATGTGTTTTTCAGTGTCTGATAAAAAGCAGAGCAAAAGTATGTTGCCCCATTTTACAGTGCGGAGGACGTTTACGCTGCGGAACACAGGAGAACTTGCGTTTTACGTGAAAGGATTCAGCATCAATGATGCTGTGTGTGAAGGCTACGGCTTTAAAATACTTGATTGTCATGGTTTTGAAATGCCACCGAATACAAGTCGTAAAATAGATATAGCGTAAGTAAAACAATGTCACATGATCTTTTCTTTGTGATATTTTACTTATTTATTCACATTGATGTATTAGTTTACACAACATTTTAACTTCTAAATATTTTTATAATGTAACATTATTCCAAAGTTGAAGATGGAGCAAACTATTATACAGGAGTAACAATTATTACCCATTAAGTTGACAACAGCAGTTACTGTAATTTTCTATGGCTGTAAACAATGTCGGCAAACTAATCGTTGCAATTTAGCTTTAGGGATGTACGTGTAGTCTCAAACCCAGATGCTTGTAAACAAGATTGGTTCAAATTGAGATTATACAAGTACAACAAGGCTATAATATGTATAATGCTAGCCTGATTGTATGCCAACATCATATATATTTATTTAAAATCCAACCTAGATAGTAAATTTGTCTTATTTGCTATTTCAGTTTCACACCAGACTTTACAATGTCACGTATTCGAAGATCTTTGACAATACATACGAGCCTGGGTCCACCAGCAAACTACACACTTCAGGCAACTGTTCCATCATATCTGCTTTCCAAGTGTTCGGCAGCGTTACCCCGCCCTAACTGGGAACCGGTGCTATATTACTCCATCGTTTGTGTCATGAGTTTTCTGCTCTTTTGCATACTTGTGGCTGCGTACTTTGAGGCTGACAGAATAATAGTGGCTGACATCCTGAAACGCAAGATTAGAATGAATAATGGTACTCAACCCTTTGAAAAAGGAAAAGTTTTTGACTTAAGAAATGTTGCCGGTTTACAACTCAATCTTAAACCTTCAATCTCGCTACCGGTGCCTGAAATGAGGCAAGTCCCAAGGCAGATGGTAGAAGTGAATGGCCACATTGAGTACAGACAACCTAAAAAAGAACCCTTCCTTGGCAGCATACTCAGTTTGCTAAGAAATCTCATTCCACACAAAGTATTCTCCTCTCGAAAGAACCACATGGAGCGACAGACCTCTCGAGAGAAGGAAACTAAGCCTGTTCCTGAACAGAATTTTATTAAAACAACGACCAGTGATAAAGACAAACAACCTCCTACCCCACCGATATTACATGAGAGCACAACAGAGAAATCTGTCAGTGTGCATAGACTGAAAAAGTCTAAGTCTTCACAGAAACGCCACAGCGATCCCAATATGAGTGATGGGCACACTCTGTTGGGGTCAAGTGAGCGTAAGTTGAGAGACTCCACCATTCCAGACAACAAGAAGAAAACCGATAATGACTTGGCTGATGAAGAGGTAGCTCAGCATACGCGATCAGCCACCCAGAAATGGGAACCATCGGCTGACCTACCTGAACCTGTGAATGAAATTTATGTCAAAGAAGACATCAACGCAAACCGACCACCAAATAGGATGAAATCTCGCAAGAAGACTCGTAATCGAATAGAGCGAGACTTCCTAAAGGAAAGAATTGGTGTCCGTGAAAATCATGGGATAGATGATAAAGATGAGATATCTTCAACTACTACCGACTCGTCTGCAGGCGATGTTGAAGAAAAGGTTCGTTTTATATACATTCCATTCATATTAGTTATAAGGTATTGTGCATAAATGTCGATGTGTTTCACAATCTGCACAAAATTAGACCACCTCCCTCCCATTCTAATCCTAACATAAAAGATTAGTCAACTGTTAAAACTTGCCTTTTAACATCCACATCTACCGTCACCCCCACCCCCTCCCTCCAAACATTGTGCGGATTGTGAAACACTTTGACATTAAATTTTCGGATTCTCCTGATAATTGATCAGGAGACATGATTGATATTCTCCATAGCTACTCATCGTGACCTACAGATTTTGTTCATTTATGTCACTTGTTACTTTTTGACTAATTGTTGAAATTACATCAATTCTGGTTCCCATTTATGATTTTTGCAGTGTATAAAACCTCAATCCTTTTTTACTTGTTCTCAGAAACTTGCAAACAAATTTTAAATAAAAGTTGCTCTAGGATTCTTGTGCAACTTGCTTATTACAACTGAATTGTCAGATAATTCTCTTGTTAAATGAATTATAACTTTGTTTGCAGAATTCCAGTGCACGGGACTCGACTCCTGAGCTACTGGTAACCTGCACAATGACAAGACGAAGCAAAAAATCAAAGCCAATCGATAGAGCTGTAGCTGCTGTCTTGGCTGATGACTACAACGATGATGACCACTTTGAACTCAAATCCAAGTCGAAAGCTCACCGTAACATTCGAGTGAACCCAAAAGAGACATTTGGTGGCAACGTACTTCGACCAAGGTACATACTTTAATTTATTCAAAGTATATATAACACACCATAAACAAATCCATACCCTGTAAGCCACAAAGTACCTCAGCGTTTATTGATGACCACGAGTACAGCAGTTGTAAAAAAAAAAACGCTATATGTATACTTGTATGTATTTTCAATAAATATTTTTAATTTCAAAATATGAATTAAAATGTATAATTTTCCATAAATATTTCTAATCTCAAAATATAAATTAAAATGTATAATTGCACTTACACATCTAATTCTGACAAGACTATTACCTTTAATAATGTAGGTAGTTCACTTTTATTTTGTTATAATGTACTTCACGATAGGTATTTATAATTATTTAATAACGTGATATGGGTTTTCTCTCTATTAAAGTACCCTTGAGCTGCCATATACCCTTGATCCAAAGATAACTAAAGACCACGACTACCAGACAGCTGATGAGCCCGTGAAAAAGCGAGTACCCAAGGCAAAACCGAAGATTAAAGGTCAGAAATTGTTTGCATTCTGGATGTTTTATATTTGCTAATCCTTTCTTTGTTTGCTGTCTGACATTCATGTGTAAAATTCAAATGGATGATTATCGTATCTGCCGTATATCACTAATTTATTTTTACTTACTCATAAATATTCAAAATTAAAAACATGTTTAGCTGTCTTGGATCTAACCAGCATAACAAGAAATACTGTAGAATTTCAAAACTATTTATTTTCAGAAAAGTATGTAATACAAGTTGATATAAATAAAGTAGTACAAATGGTTGGGGATTATTTGGCTTCCAATGTTAATATCAAAATTGCTGAAATTTGTTGACCACAGGAATAAGAAATTCTATAATCATGTACTACGCAAGTCTTACTAGTCTCATACTCTATGCTAGGCAGGTTTACTAGAGTAAAACTAGTATAGTATAGGATTATAGAATTTCAGAATCAAATGCTCATGAACTGTCAGAATAACAATATTATCACACTAAAAATATGTCGATGTTTTTCACAATCCGAACATTGTTCAGAACGGGGCATGGGTAAAAGCCTAATTTGCATGTCTTTTCAAGTAAAAACCGGACCACAGTAGATCAATGTTTTTATGTTAGGATTAGTAGGGCAAGGGAGAGGGTCAAAGCCAATGCTAACATTGTTCGGATTGTAAAAAACATTTGTATTTATGCACCATCCTTTAAATGACCAGAACCTGTAGTTGCATGGTAGAGTATTAGATTATTATTCAGTGTGTAATAACTAATATTTTGTATGATGCTTTAAGTCTATTAGATTATAAACCATCCATACTGCACATAGTATAGCTTTATGTTACTATTTTATGCATGTTTATTTTCATTTAGTATCATGTATTGATACATTTAAAAAATATTTTTTATTTATTAAAATACTTTTAATATAAATAAAGTTTGTTTGCTGAATGACAACCACATTGTATATTGATAATAATCCTCGGCTATTATATGTCGAGCACACAGTAATTCATAACAATCCCGCTGCAACCATACATTCTACTCTTACTGATTAGCAGCAAATTACTTACAGATAGGATAGCACTTACCACAGCCTATATTATTCAATATATGCACAAAGTAAGATGAGAATGTAGATTTTCTAGTTCCAAATATGTTCTACTCATATATTTTAAGTTGTAGAAGGAAGTTTTTTTTAATCTGAATAAAGTTGCGACACCTGTCAAGAGGTTTGCACAAATCTGTGAACTCTTCGCAAGTTTCTTTTCACAGCATATTTGCGATGTCTAAGAAAGAGTTGTAAGTTTGCAAGTACACTACAACCTTCAAAATGACTAGTCAAATACGGATCATTTATTTTTAAACAAATATATACCTTGTATACACGACTTCCCAACCTCGTTCATTCATTTTGGTTCAGTAAAATATAGCATTTGATAAAATAACAATTGAGATGACCAAAGAAATTTAACTCTTTCATGACATCTAGCCATATAGTGTGTGACTAAATCTGTGCTATTTGAGATCATGTAGCTCAAATAAAGTGTGGTCATTACATCTCACTTTCAATTTGCATGAACGAGGTTGTCACATTGAGTTTTTAACATATTTATTTTGATCATTTTATCGTGTTGTTGATTGTTGTAAGTAATCTGTGTATGCTGTCTTTCGTCCATTATATCTGAAAATATTTAATCAGTTGTAGTGACTGTATCGTGAATATCTTGGAGATGTTTCTAATTTGATTTTCTGTTAACAATTGTAATTGTATGTGTTAGTTATAATTAAGTATGGGTAACCAGTATATTACAAATTATATATATATGTTCTACAACTATACTGTGATTTCAAATTATTTTCACGGGAAACTTTACAGTACTTACAATTATAGGTGAGCAATTGTTCTCACTCACACCCGATAGTTCAAACCGATACGAGAAAAGGTTGCTCTTAAACAAAAGTAAGCGCATCACATTTACAATGAAGTCTCATCCATTATGTTTCTAAAAATAACTAATCCTTGGGGATCTTAGACTGCTCAAAATTAGTGTGATTTTAGTAATAATTTGGAACAAAATTACATTTAAAAAAATGTTTTTAACACCAAATTGGGAATTTTAACCGGAAAAAAAAGGATTTTTAGTGTTTATTGTTTTTTTAAATGTGGAGAATACTTGAATACATCTCTTAATTAACATACTCTGATTTTTAAAACATAATAATACTATTATGGACGGGGGACAAACATAACAATGCTTGCATTTGTAGTTGAGTTGTTTTGTCGGCATGTTATGTTATGTAATGTAATTCAATGTTAGAATAAGATGAGTTGATTGTCCCGTTGTTGTGCATGCTGATTGGCTACTACTGTGTTGTGTTGTGTAGGTGTTTCACTGTTACGAGTGGTCACCAGTGACAGCAGCGACCAAGATAAAGACTCTCCCCCGCCATCATGGGACACCCCGAGTCTTGCACCGCATCCTGGTTAGCTTTCAACTTTGTTTCTTTGTCAGATGAAACATTAACAGCAG